>DVZN01001125.1:0-10801 GCA_018237365.1 Caria ino melicerta
TTTTTCCAGCATTAAGTGTTGGATCATACTTTAGTTGAGAATGTTGCTTAATGATTGTTTGCAATATAAATGTTTGTCTTACTGTTAGAACTTCCCATTTCTCATACAAATTAACAGTGGAAAAATGGAACGGAAGGCCAGAAGCCACTTTGAGAATACAGCGCTGAGCTCTTTCTACAACTATAAGATGATTTTTTGCATTACCACCCCACGAGGTAATACAATAGTTTATTAGTGACTGGCATAATGCGCTGAAAACCATCATAATAATCTTACGACCCGCTGTATTCCGAAGTGTTTTAAAGATATACGTTAGTTTTCGAAGGCGACTTCCCAGTATTGCAGTGTGAAGCTTAAAATTTAAAAATTGGTCAATTATAACTCCTAAATATTTTATGGAGTCAACTGGCTGGAGCACGGAACAAGAGCACAGAGGATTGTTCCTAGCACAGGTGTGTATAATTATACTTAAAGGAGTAGGAGGGAGCAAGTTAGCCCTGTGTGCAAAAGTTATATATTTGGTTTTATTAACATTTAAAGCTAAAATATTACATTGCAACCATTCATTCACTTTATTGAGGCCCTTCTGTGCATTCCCAAATAAATCATCCCAGTTGTCAGCTTTAAATAAGATGGCCGTATCATCAGCAAAATTGAATATTTTACCCATGCTAATAGTAAGTGAACAAAGATCATTTATATATACTAAAAACAACGTTGGGCCAAGGATGCTACCTTGTGGTATGCCAGACGTTGTGATCAGTTCTTCACTATATATTTGACCTATCTTCACTCGCTGTCTTCTGTCTGTCAAATAGTCTTTAAATAATTTTAAGGGAATTCCTCTCACCCCCACTCTTTCAAGTTTATACAACAGGCGGGGAATAGAGACCGTGTCAAATGCTTTTGCGAGATCAAGAAACACCGCTAGGCACTTCTCTCTCTCATCTAAATTGATCCCAATGGAATTTACTAGTTCAAGTACTGCATCACTAGTGGATTTACCACCACGAAATCCATATTGATTGTCAGAGAGAATATTATTTGTCTCAAGAAATTTAATAAGTCTATTGTTCATTAACCGTTCCAAGATTTTAGATAGAGTAGGTAATAATGAGATTGGTCTGTAGTTATTTACGCGGTCTCTATTCCCATCCTTGTGGATTGGTTTGATGATTGCTGTTTTGAACGCAGATGGAAACACTCCTGTTGATATTGCAATATTACAAATATGACTAATAATTGGTGTAAGAGTATTAATGTATCTTTTAATTATTTTTGTAGATATGCCATCAATACCGACTGCACACTTATCTTTTAAACCTAAAATTATTTTTTGTATTTCTTCTTCATGCGTAGGGATCATTACCAGTGAATTTACGGAAGATATGATTGATTGATCATAGGTTTTAGAAGTATCTTTCGACACTTGATTTATTCCCGATGCAATTTGATTACCAACATCAGCAAAGAAGTGATTTACATAGTTAATGCTCGATTGTGGATCTATCGATGAAATGAGACTACCTGAACGGTCATCCTGCTTGTTAGTACCACTCATTTGTTTTATAACCTCCCAGAGCTTCTTACTATTTCCCTTTACACTTTCAATCTTTTGTTTATCATAGAAACATTTTGCTTTCTTCAATAGTTTGGTACAAAAATTGCGGTATCGCTTATATGTAACTTTTAGAATATCATTATCCTTATCTTTTTTTAGTTTTTTATATAGGTTATCCCTATGTCGCATGCAACGAAGTAATCCACTGGTGATCCACGGCTTACTTATTCGAAGTCTGTTTGAAGTTTTAACTATATTTGTATTTGATTTAATAGAAGTGGTTAAATAATGTAATAGTAAATCTGTCGCAATATTTACATCCTTACACTCTAGAATAGGTTGCCAATGTATCATTGAAATTGTTTCATCTAGTTTTTTAAAATTGATGGAGTGAATTGTATCGTTTTTGTGGTCAATTTTGTTTAGAATATGAAGATTAACAGCCACGCACTCGTGATCTGTTATTGAAGATTCTATAACGAAGCATGTAGCATTTAATTTGGTTTTGATTATGACGTGGTCTAAGCATGTTTTACCATGTGTGGGCTCAGTATGTCCTGGTAACATACTATGGCTTGCAAGCAGATTTAGATAATCCTGTGATTGCTTTTCTATATTTAGGGGAATTATGTTAATATTTATGTCACCGCATATTATAACATTTTTGTATATATTAGTACTGCATAGTGTTTAACTGTTTAAATACTCTATAAATCACTTTTAGTGTGGCGAAACACATTCAAAAAGTGTTTAAATAGTGTGGTGCAAGCCGGCCTCAGAGCTTTTTGATCGCAAAAATAGTAAAAATTAAATGTATTATGAGCTAGGCCCAATGACATATTATTATATTGATTCTCTTAACAAAGACGACAGTTTCAGTTTATTTATATAAATTTATAGCCTTATATTTCACGATAATTTGTGTGTTCATTAATATTTTACAATTGTTTAAAAATAGGAGGGTGAAGAAGATGAAGAAGACATGGAAGAAGAGCAAGAAGTAGAGGGAGGCGAAGAAGAAGAAGTTGAGGGAGAAGATGGTGAAAGTGCTGCGCGACAGGTGCGATTATTAATTGGCATTTGTATGGCTGGTGTATCCACAGCAAAGCTTTTTTTGTGGAGTAACGTTTTTAAACGCTCATCTATTCATAAAATAAAAGTGTAGTAGAGTGAATTCTGTACATTGAAGATATTTTAGAAAAAAAAGTCCAGACGACTAAAAATCGGCAACAGGGACCCACCAGGGGTCGAAAGGGGTAGTTAGAGTGGTGTGTGGTGTGTAGTGGGAGATAGGTGGGTCTGGTTGGGAGTAGTGGGGCGTGGTAGTGAGTATTGGGGATTGATGGGGAGGTTGGGCACCAAACTTCGCCACAAGTACTTTACTTTACTAGATTTATTGTCTACTTTTTATCCCGTTTAATTTAGGGGTTCCCGTGGGGAAAGGGATTGTTGGGGATTGGTGGTGATTGATGTGGCGGTTGGGGAGTGGAGGAGAGAGGCTGGGAGAGTTGGAGAGTGGCGGGGTGGCGTGAGTTTGGGTGGGGTTGCATGGGGTGGGGTGGAGTGGAGTGAAGTTGGGTTAAATGGAGTCGAGAAGAATTTGTTTAAAATAAACACACGTGCGAAGCAGCTAGTCACGTATATTACAGCCGAAGAAAAAAAAAGAATTTTATTTAGTATTTGCTTTACCCATGTTGGTCTGGACTCCTTTGCAGAATAGACCATTTGCCTTCCTGGCAGGCAGCTCGTAGAAGGCGAACATAGGCTTACTTTCACTAACACTCTGACCTCTGACTAGATGATAGAGATTCGCAATGGCTTGCCTGCAAGTTAATAGTACCACCGTCTTACCTATTCCTGCCGCCATAGCGTCAGTGCTCGCCGTTGACGTGTTCCGGTTTGGGGGTTAAGGTATCCGGTAAACTTACTTTTGCCTAACATCCTAGCCTCAGGTTGGCAACGCACAATTACCACGTTTGGTGACTATAGGCTCAGTGATTTTCTTACCATCAGGAAATCTGTCTGCTTGTGTGCCTTCCAATATTATTAAAAAAAAATAGTAGTTTGATGCAATTATTGAATGAATATTACAATGATAAAAATATTTATATTCTAAACTGCTGATTTCAAATATTAGGAAAACTCGTGTAACTCGGTGGGTGATGCCATCGGCTCGACGCGTGGTCAGCAACCTTCATACCCGTTAGGTTAGATAACACGCTACTAACAAATAACATAACAACATTACTGTCGCGTTCAGCACGTCAAGCATCGCCGGAGAAATTTGACTGGATTCTGTAAAAAGATGGAAGTTCTTTCTTCACAATTACTGAATTTCGTGTAAATCTTGAATGAAAGATAGTCAATTTTAGTGACAGTGAAGCAAAAGTGAAGTATTATTGAAGGAGAGTTAGTGTACCGTGTTTCCTTGAAGCCGCCAAATTTTACATGATGAGCTTCGGTAAGGTTGCCACCACTTGACCTCGGACCATAACAACACACTATTATAAATATAAATATACGTCTTGTGACTATAATGAATCATTCAAGTCCGATTTTACGAAATTAAGCAATGCAAATTAATATGGAACTTGACAAAAGAATATATAATTTATCTCTTAATGACAAAGAATTTTATATATTCACTTTTTTAAGTAGCAAAAATTTAATTAGACCTTCAAGAAAAGAGCTTACTTTTTCCTAAATGGGCGGCAACGCAATTGTTATACACCTGGAGTTGTAGTTGCTCGTGATCGCTCACCATCAGGTGACCTACTCGTTCGTTTGCCTCCTACTGCTAAAAAAATTGTCGCGTTTTGGGTGTTTCTTATCGAGTAAAGTTCCAATCGATACGACGTATAGTATCGGGAGTCCCCGCCCTCGTTTCCCGCGTTTTTCATATTTTAGGACTTCCTCCAATGGGTGTAAACTAGATAAATCGGTGTATTGCACCAGGAATCCCCGGCGCAGTCCCCGGAGGCGGGCGCGTCGGCGGAGGCGGGCGAGGACGGCGAGCGCGGCGCGGGCGGCGCGCTCGGGGACGCCCGCGCCACGCCCGCCGCGCACCCGCAGATCGAGGCCATCAGCAGCGGCACCGAGCGTACGTACACACACACACACACACACACACCGACAGGGGGACTTCACCCTATGTATTTTGTTTCCGTCGGTTTGTTTTTATGGAAACGACATTTTCTGTTACGCCCCTGCAAGAAAGTCAGATGTTAGTGCTCTTTACAAACCGACGACGCCTTTGTAAACATCGGTGTTGACAAAGTGAACATAACCTAATTGCTTGCACGTAATAAATTGATAATTTTTTTAAAACTAAGTTTAAATTCGGTATTATACACGAATTAAATTTAAAAAAAAACCGTTTAGATATTAGATGTTTATAATGTTGAGTAATATGTTTGTGATTTTCAGCGAGTGGAGCTTTATCACTGGGGGGGAACGGAGGGGACGACGGCGACGACAGTATAGTACCGTCCACGCCCACGCTGTACGTGCCCAGACGGAATGACGGGTATTTCATTTCATAAAATTCCACCATCGAATTCAATATGTCCAGGTCAATAACTAAACATTTACACAACATAAAAAATAACTTAAAGTACCTGTCGCTAGCCGACCGGTGAGCATACTCGCCTTACAACGTAAACGAATAGCGGAACTCGGATTCGATTCCCGTCGGGGTGGGTGTTTGTGTGAGGGACTCAGATGTTCCATTTCTGTGTCAAACACCCAGTTTGTTAAATTTATTCTGGTATTTATATAATATGAATTTCTATGTCTAATATCTTTAACACTCGATATGTATGTGTGTTCACGGCCAGTTATGCACTATTTTTTTAATTAAATTTTATTTGAAAATGGTGTACATTCGCGGTGGCTTCTTAAAGTAGTTTTATTTGCAATTCTCCAATATTTCCTACTAAAGATATAAATAAAAGTTGCCATGGGATTACCAACACAAGTTTGAATCGAATTTGTTTAAACAATTGCAAGGAGTTGCCATTTTTAGGCGGGATATTTTATTAAATGTGTTTTATGAAATTTTATTAAAATAATTTTATTAAAAATAATAAAAAATATCAAAGGATTAAAAAAATGCACCAGTCGCAACATTGAAGATAAGGCACATATATGATAATATATTTTTATTGGTAGATCATATTTGAAGATAATCCGCCGCTTCACTGCTCCGGTGTGCGGTGACGCGGTATTTATATTTGTACCGAAAAATCTTGAAAAACCACACAGTATATCACACTGGCACCGCATCTCCCTGCGGTAAACGCGCGACGCGCGCTGTACAAACTTGGACAAATAATTTACGGACGGACGTAATGTTTAAACACGTGTGCAAATAACATAGTAGGGTCCCTGTTTACACTGGCTGCGAATTTTATTGAATTGAGTTGATTACCACTTTTACGACCGATAGTGACCATGTCTATTGGTACATATTTACTGAATTTATATAAATTTTAAAAGACTTACCTTAAGCAATAAAATCTTAATGCAAAATTCTTAAACATGTGCAAAATATGTCCTGTACACCCTGATTTCTATAAAAGTAGAAATTGTGCTACAGGTGCCAGTTTCTCTTAAATCTTATGTTATAAAGTTAAACATTTATATTTTTAATATAAAGCTTAAGTATTATTTGTGTGCCTATGTTAGCCGGTACTTTACTTTAGCCGTGTCAAGCACAGGTTCCGTCATCCGTAGACCTTCGGGATGTATCAGCCCAATATTAATTGGTTACTGAAAATTCTGAGAAAGACGAGCTAAGGGACTTATCCGGTGATTCTGCTCTGATAAACGCT
The DNA here is from genome assembly GCA_018237365.1 of Caria ino melicerta. Classification (NCBI taxonomy): domain Eukaryota; kingdom Metazoa; phylum Arthropoda; class Insecta; order Lepidoptera; family Riodinidae; genus Caria; species Caria ino. The sequence continues at coordinate 6,394 of DVZN01001125.1, forward strand.
AAACTGCAGAACTTCAACATCGGTAAGTCGCTTGTCGGTCTCCTATAGAATATATTTCCGTAAGCGCGCGAAATAATTCCACGACTCACTTCATCTAGCCTAATTTTTCCGGCACACAAGCTGTGCGATCGTTCCACCCTTATGTCGTAAATGTTCCGTCTATTCGCACAGAGCGATTCGGTTTGTTCTTTTCGATACGGGCGGGGTGGAAGTTTAACCTCGGAAGAAGCGGTGAGCGCGACCCGTCTTCCGCCGCGTCGTCATCGCTATTGTTCGTTTCCGCCAATGAACGTCGACAACGGGATCGACGACTTCGGCGACCGAACGTTTGAAAAGATATTTGAACGAATAAATCGCGAGTTGACGTAGTCGTAGTACGAGCCGTGTTGGGTCGGTGCAGGTTCGGCGAGGCCGTGGTGTCGCCGCTGGCGGGCGGGCCGCCGGGCGACGCGGAGGGCGGCGCGCGGTTCACGTTCGCGGACGCGGGCGCCGGCGCCGCGCCGCACGACGCGCACGCCGACACGCACGCCGACCTCGCCGCCGCGCTGCCGCCGCCGCACCTGCCGCACGCACGTACGTCCGCACGCGCACGCACACGCACGCACACGCACATGCCGAAACCTATTATTGTTTTCTAAAAAAATATCCATCTAAGTTCGTCCAAGGTAACAACTCCGTGGCACCAAATGCTCACTATTGTGTACTGTGATGGATCGCCCGACGACGAAGCCGCTTTTATACGCTAACTCGCGGCCGCTCGTGTTCGCCGCGGCCCACGTGCGCGCCGCCACAAGCTCCCACTACTTCCCCGGTGTCCTCGATGGAAAAACGATTAAATGAAATTTCGAAAAGTACGAGTGATATGTTATTACATGTAATTGAATATCTTTGAGTATAGAATCTAAGGAGACGCCGTAAAACTCTTTTCAAAAATATTGTCTCTTAAAACGACCGTCTGGGTTTGATACTTCATCCAGCCTAAAAATAACTGCACCGCAAATATTTTAAGTTAACGTTCATTTTTTACACACGACATTATTAAAATATTATTTACTGTGTTCGTATTGAACAGCAGATGTACTGTCGATTAAGCGCCGAACATGGCGAAACCGATCACGAACGACGAATCGACAAAATATCCAACTGTCGTTCGTGTCCGGTTTCGCCCCGCTGTCAAAATTAGAACTTAACAACGTAGCTTGACAACAATGATGTGTATCTTCAGATGTAACAACTAAGTAAGTTTTAACAATGTTTAGTCCAGATCACAGATAATGCTCTAGGTATTGTTTTGAGAGTAAAATAAGTTCCTCCCTAGTAACTCATTGTTGAATATTTTCACACTTTAGTATTTCGTGGCAGTCATTCAACCTATTGTAACAAAAACGGTGATTAATTTAGGGGCCGAAGGCACGGAGTCCAGGGAATGGGACGAGTCCCGGGGAGAGGAAGAGGCGGCAGCCGTCAGTTCACAAGGCAGCGAGCCCTCGTCACCTCACCAGGTATGCTTACTTTAATGTATAAACATACGTTTTCTGGATGAATTGTTCAACTGATTGATTGAATTTGTTATTTAGTTAAATAAAAAGCAAATGTAAGTAGTGAATCATAAAAATAATTTAATGAGTATGAGTGTATGTATATGTTCCACGTGGTTTCGTTAGACTTTTGAGGCTTATAAGGACACACACTTTAAATGTCCTATTGAGAAAGGTCTCATGGAATGGGGTAATCACATGCAACAGTAAATTTCAAATCCATCAGGTATATCCTGAGATTAACTCATTCAAACTAACTAATTATTAAGCTTTATAATTAGGCATTGGATTATATGCGTTTGCTTGTTTGCATAAGCAAATGCAGATTCTTCGGCGTTATGTTTCTAAAAATGTTATCCTTCGCATCATGCAATGTTTGTTGAGAAAATTATACTAATAATAGTATAAATTAGGAAAATGATTGACCCCTAGGGCTATCCGTCCAGCTTCCATCTAATTTCAACCACTAAGCTACTTTGAGCTCTTCATACATAAAGGTATACATTTCAAACAACATATGAACACTACGACGTATTTCCTGACGGTAAGAAGTTCACGCCGCCTATAAACACCAAAGGTGGTAATGGTGCGTTGTCTAACTGAGGCCGCGATGTTAGGCCTCCTACAAAAGTAAGTTTACTGGCTGCCTTACCCTCCAAACCGGAATACTTCAACGGCAAGCGCTGACGCTATGGCGGCAGAAATAGGTAATGCGGTGGTACCATTATCCCCGGGTGACGGTCAGGAAACACTAGTGCGTGGAGCCCATAGCGTTTGCTACTCTTGTTTCGCGGCTAATCCGCCGCTGTGTGGCCGGCAATCTAATACGGCGGCAGCTTGCTAATAATACTGTCGACCCGTCACAAGTAATGCTTGTGTAGTCAAAGTGAATAAAAGATTTTCTGATTCTCATTTTACATTAAACTAAGCAAAATATTCATTTCAATTGAAGTTGGTGTCCGAGTTAGACACGAGAGGTCCAGGGATCGATTTCCGGGTCAGGCGAGTTGTTCTGAGTTTTTTTCAAAAACAACGATGCCTGGGATTGATTGGTGGTTGACCACCCACCCGTCCTGCCCCCGTCACATCATGGGACTTAATATCGTCGGCCAATCGTGGGTGCGTACTAGTATGTACCTCTGCCCACCCTTTCGAGGATATATTTACGTAATAACTTTATTTTTTATTTAACATTTACTTGTCATATCGATATTAGTCAATACCTGTACATCAGAAAGTAAATTAATTAATGTACATCAGAAAATAAATAAATGTTTGTCCATGATTGAACCCAGACCTCGTGAGAATTGACTTTATAGTGTATAAGCTTATTAATAAACCAAATTGGTCGTTCAATATGAATGCATTTAACAATATCAAAATAAATAAAATTAATATCGTCTTGCCTATATCTCTGAAAGGCAGAGGATTAGTACTGTCCATCTTACTCTCCAAACTGAAATAATCAACGGCAAGCACTGACGTTACGGCGGCAGCAATACATAGCAATGTTACCAATCTGGGCATGCTGCTACGAAATACTACCACTAGTTAGAGGTTGCGATGTTAGTGACAGTGAGCTTCGAGCTTCCTGCAAAGGAGCCCGGACCAACACAGGGTACTTACTGACGGTAAGTTAGACAGTTAACAGTAATTGCATTAGTAAAGTAATAAACCTGTACATCTCTCGTGCTCATAAATTAAGTCATTTCTTACTCTTAAAACCTGATGTAAATAACTTATTAATGACCAGCCCAGTAATGTCGTATGAAACTCCCTAAGACTGTAAAACATTTAAAAAAATTAAGTTCCTAATTCACTAGTCAACACGCTAAAGAACACTATTAATATACCTCACTATTACTAATACATAGTCTCATTTATGGAATAACAAACATGTTTTTTTAATTTTATTAATAAAAGTTGCAAAACCATGAAGATAAATATTATCTGGAGGTGACACTCTTATCTATAACCTGATGACATTCATAATATTGCTCTCTCTCTCCTCTCTTTAGTTCAACTTTCTTTTAGCATCCTAATTAGACAGAGAAGTTAGTCCAATGAGAGTGTGATAGTCATATCCAGTATTGGCTTCAGATCATTTTTAGAAGTGTAACCTTCAGATAGTACTTTAGCTTCACGAGGGAAACTAATGTTTTGTTTAATTTCGAATTACTAATTAGCACTAATGTGTAGTGTAGTGTATAATTAATTTAAATTCTTCATGGGTTCCTAGTATAAAGTGGAATGAAAGCACTTTAAACTCTGTCGAACTGTATCTAATATTTATTGTTTATTTATGTTTCGAGCCAGAGTTTGATAGTGGAGAACAATGAAACCAGAAAGAAGTTGGTATGGAATTTTTTTAAAGTTATATGTCAAAAAATTGCTCCTCAAATGCTCCAACAGATCCCTAAATTGCTTCACTTATATAATAATAAAAAAATAAAATTTACCGAAATTTAATTTTGCTATAACTCGAAAACTATCAACTTTTTATATAAAGTATGACTCAAAAAATTGCTCCTTTAAAGTTCTATAAAAATCCGCAATTGTTCCAATTTTATTACATTTAGTTAATAAAAAATAAATTAAAAAAAACTCAAATCTCTTACTTTTGAAAAAAAAAATATCAAAAAAATTACTTCTTAAATGTTCCAACAGAATCCGCAATTACATTATTTTGTATTACAATTAGTTCCAATACTATAAAAAAAAGTTAGATAGGTCCCTGCTGCGTGCTGTGCAGTCTATGTATTTAGACTGTAAAGCATGTGTGCGGGTGGACGACAACATATCGCCCTGGTTTGACGTTAACATTGGCGTCAAGCAGGGCTGTGTGTTGTCAGCACGCTTGTTTATCTTGT
>DVZN01001126.1:0-10800 GCA_018237365.1 Caria ino melicerta
TGGCTAATCGTGGGTGTTCTAGTATATCTACTGGACTTACGAGTCGTAGAGATACTAGCACACCTCTGCCTACCCCTCCGAGGATAATAGGTGTGAAGTTACTATAATTCATGCATAATAAAGAAGATGAACACTGATAATTTTAAAGGTTAAATTGTTTTGAGCTTACATTGCAAACGCTGGCTGCAAGATAGGTCAAAATAATGTACTAAAGTATTATATATCTAAAAAGATCTACAAAAAAGTCCAGGGTGATATATGTATATCTCTTAGGAATAACCCACAATAGTCATTTTTTGTAGGTATTTTACTTTTACAAGAAATATAATATTAATTATCAGCTTTGCATCCGTGCGAAGCATATTATAAACAGCTAACATCTAAATATCAAATCTAGGATGATACCTATAGCATCCATACAAACTTAGTGGTTTTTTGATGCTATCTAAATTCAGATCATGTAATGTAAGTTTTTGATACTATAAATAAATTTTAAAAAAAACATATGATGAAAACACTGCCGCTATATCATTGAATCGGGGGAAAATCGAAATTACAAAACTAACCTTGACGCTTTCTTCAAGCATAAATTCTATCACTTTAGAACCAATCCCAACAGCTCCACCCGTAATAACAACGACTTTGTCTTTTAAATCGTACACCATTTTAAGTGTTTACAAAATTATGTATCCAAAGTTAATTGAGGATCGTCGGTCATTGAAAACTTATTATATAGGCGAAGATAATTTCCACAAATATTTCTAAAAATTGACTTTATCATGATGATAATACTTTTGCTCATAAATTACTATCGCATTACGATTTCATCACAGATATCGCGAAAATAATAAGTAGCGGGTAGACAGGAAATACAAATTGAAATGTCTCCAATAAAATACAAGACAATAAAAATTAAGACTTGGCTTCGGCCTAACATATCAAAAGGGACCAGACAATTTTGAAGAATATCATATATAGCCTCGGCTTCCCGGCACTGATAATAAAACATTAAAACGAGACTGTATGGACTGAGATCCCTTTCCTTTCCCAAAAAAAAATAATAATAATAACAATATATATAATTGAATTACAGGGGAGTTGGAGTCTTCAGTAATAAGTATATAGTCTATGGTTGGAGTTTTTGTGACATCGCGACCAGACAGGCGCGGGTTTATTCATTATTTCTATAGGTATCTCGTGTAAATGCTGCGTAAAGTGTCAAAAATTGGTGGCATTTTATGTTATTTTGTTCAGTGAACGTGCAAAAATAAAGGATTCATGAAGAAATTAGTGTATCATGTGTTTTCTCGTTGTCACCAAAACCCCACTCGAAAAGCTTAGCCAAGCTTGCCGCCTCCTTGCCTGGCACCAAGACAGACTGACTGTGAGGACTTACAACATTAACTGAACACAAGGACTATGTTCAATTACGAATATATGAAAATAACGAAAAGGACTATGATATGAAGAATTATTTTAATAAAACGGCAGACTAGGCTGTATGGACTGAAATCCTTTCCCTTTCTCTGAAGGTGAATAATTGTAAAAAATAAAAGTACAGGGGAGTTTTGTTTTGTGCGTGATTGACGTAAGTTGTGAAAAGCGACTGAAAGTCATATCACAAGAATTGACTTGAATTGACGAGTATTTTATTTATCAGTAATTTCCAAGTCGTTAAAAAATAGTTTTAGGTGACTAAGAATCAGAACTCGCTCATTGACGTCTTACGTGTGTAGGTATCCAAACTAACCTATTTGCTAACCAGGCAAACATTAAAAACTGCAAATAAAGTGAAAAACTATAAATAAAAATATTCATGAACATAATTCTACAGAATATGATGATATAGGTACCTACTCACAGGAAGTAATATTTTTATTTCGACTGGAAAGCAGTATCCGCATGGGTGAAGCTACAGGTAGTTGCTAGTTCATAAAAATTCTATAAGACCAGTCTGTCTCATAAGCGATATTTCGGAAGCATACCATTTCAATTTAATAAATTAAAACAAAAAAATAACCGAATAGAGAACCTTATTTTTTGGAAAATTGGTTAAAACAAAAAATCTTCAACACAATTGACGACGTCGCGATTTATAACAAGTTTTTGTATAACTTTAAATATCATTGCGTAGGTACCTAACTTATTACTCGAACGGCTGGGAATAGCGCCATCTAGTATATTAATATCGCAATGTTCGTACTATATTGTTTGCTTATAGCGAATGATCAGTTCAATTTAGAATTACAAGCAAAACTTTCAGATCAATTCGTTCCACGTAGTGACATCTGTTGTCATTTAGAGTAATTAAACTCTAGGAACGCTTCTTTCTTTGACGATTGTCGGTCTATATAATTAGATCGTCTTTGATCATAGAGGTCCTTGATATAATCAAAGGTCACATATTAAAATATGTCACCATCGTTGCAAATTATTTTTAATAAGTCTTGCGCAACAACTTACTCATTGGATTTATTAGTTACCTATTACAAGGTCATTAAATGACTAATTCAAGTTATAGTCACAATATCACCAATCTTATGACAAAATAACAATGCTCATGTCTCATGACGTAGGCGGGTAGATGACGTAGACGTTACCAGTTTCCGGAAGCGTCATCGGCCACCGCTGGTCACCGCGTATTGCCGCGTTAACGTAAGCTTCAGGGGGGGGTCGCTCACCTTGTAGGCGCGTTTTTAGTAAAAAAATTGAAAAAAACGCTCTCTCATATCGTCCTCGTAAAATATTTTATCAGGAAAGTTTATTAAAATTTAAATAGATGACACTATAACAAATATAGAAAATGTCATACGTTATCTGTGGTCAACTATCAATCAGAGTTTCCAACTTATGAGGGTTTTCACAAAATTAGGGAGTAAACACGAGTCCTTTATTTTTGAGATTTCGATGTTTCAAGAGCTCTTGTAAAACAAAAGTTTGTTTTAGTTACTAATTAAAATAATTAGCGAGAATGCAAATAGTTAATCCCTCACCCAATTACTTTGAATAAGGCCTTTACTATTGATTACTATTATTTAATCACACGATAAAAAAATAAAGAGAAAAGTAATATGTCCTAACAAATATGAAAAGAACGAAATAAAAAAAATATAATAAAAAATTGTTGTATTTAAAGTCAGTTTACGGACGATAATTTTTCGTGATAACTTCTTAAGAAAGCGTAAATAAAAAATTGCGTACTTTTATGCTTCACAAGCTGAGCGCCTAGGCCAATCGTGTTTCTCAATCGATTATTCCTTTCTCTCATTTGCACACAGAACGTGACAGTGAGTCATGCTTTTTCGTATGGGTGGCTGGCATTCATCCATTTACAAGATATTATCTCGTCAAAAAAACAGAATGATCTTTCGATAGTTTAATTTTCGTGCTGAGATTTTTATCTAATTAAATATACATACCCATAAGTACATATAAAACTTATGCAAGTAGAAGATAGACCTCATTGAGTTACTTAAAAGACGGTGTTTGTAGTTTTTTCACTTGGTATTGAGGAAAATCCGTGCAACAAACGTCACCGTAGTCTAATGACGGACATAATCAGAGATTGTACAACAACGAGGTTAGTCTTAAGTGGTAAGAAATCACAAAAGCAATTAAAGAAACATAAATATAAATATGTCTGGTTAAATCACACATATTGATGTAACCCCGAAGTAAGCAAATTATTTGCTTATGTTATGGGTGTTAGTTAACGAGATATACATAAAAATACACATCAACATTACCAGAATAAATTTAATAAACACCCAGACCCAGAAATACGAACACCTATGTTCATTACACAAACGCCCGAAAGGGACTGGAATTGAATCCGAACCTCGCTACTTGTTGATTCGATAACGCAACTACGCTACCACACGGCCAGCAAGACGGTAAAGAACCTGTAACAGATCAACTAATCTCTATAATTTTTTTAAGGTGTCGTCGATATGCAATTTCATATCATTGAGCAAATGTGAGTAGGTATGGAATAATTGTACCATTGATTATAACCGCTGGAGTAGAGCTAAGTTCCTGTTTTTATTTTGATTACAAAAAATCGGCTAAGTTCGAGTTGAATTCGCTTTCTTTAAAATATAAGTAACTATTAACTACTATTAGATATATATGTGTATCTTATGGAATAATGTAAAAGTATCCGTGTTACACCACGAAAATATAATGTTTTGTAATTAATTAGCATTAAAACTGTTCTTTCAGTTAAATAACTAAATATGTTAGTATATTATGCATAATTACATGCGCACATCTCTAGTGTGATAATTTACTAATCTATAATTTATGTGTAGAAGACAGGGGTAAATAATGAAATATATTCGAAATTGGCAACACTGATCACAAAATAAATGGCGATACAACGTGCGCGTGCGTTTCTTTGTAATTCCGTTTATTTCGTGATTTTTGGTGTTAAATTTCACTGTTCTTTTGCTTTGAGTTGAGATTAGACCCTCATTAGACCATTCATTCAGTCTAGCATCCATTTTTTTATTTGTATCAAACAAAGTAAAACGATTCGGCAAATTGCTCTTAAAATCTGACTCCATTCAGGTTAACAAAACACCTATCGAGTAGAAAAGAGAGTCGGTCCATTCGAGAAATCGCTCGATATATAAACTCCGAGCGTTTGGCCGAGTGGATTATCGCCACTCTATTCGGTAGTTATAAACATCGTATTAGTTAGCTATATATGCCTATGTATGTATAGATGCAGATTCATTTAGGAGGACGATAATAGATGTCACTTCAAATGACATAAGGTGTAGCAGAATCTGAGCCCGAATAGGTTATCTAGTAGTTAGTGTAGTACCTATAATTACGTACTCTGTGGTAGTACCCACAGAGTACGTAATAGTACCTGGTAGTTACTGGTATGTGGCTATTTTGACGATTTGCATTCCAGGATTAGAATTTCTTGTAATAAACCAAACTAATATTTCTTACAATATACAGTTAATATGACTGCGCCAGCAACAGATACACCAGATCAATTTGACCAGGTAAATAATTTACTGCATACCTATTACCTACTTAATAATAACTAAAAAAAGACAAAATAAGTATTTTAAAGAAAGCATTACATCTTTCTGTTTAAATAATAGTTCGATGAAGAAGAAACTGAACAACAGTTGGGTGGTACATCATCAGGCCGTAAAAAAATGTTTAGCAAAGAACTTAGATGTATGATGTATGGCTTTGGAGATGACCAAAATCCATATACCGAAAGCGTAGATTTTCTAGAAGATTTGGTCATCGAGTTCATTACCGAAACTACACATAAGTAAGTTGGTACCTTCTGTTAGAATTATTTTGCATGCATTTTTCTGGCACTCGTAAAATTTTAGCTAAAACAACAGCTGATATTATTTTGTTTTTTGTTAAATAAATTTACGTAATTTATCTGCTACTAAATTCCTAGTATAAAGCAATTTCCTCAAAGGTTAACACTCAACAAAGAGGCTTATTAAATTTAATACACATTGAGTAGTGTCAGTGTCTGACTTTGACGAGAGAGGTCCCAGGTTCGATTTTTGGGTTGGGACACTTGTTTTTTCAGTTTTTCCGAAAAACAACATTAAGATTGGATTTGTGCCCTGTTGGAGACAGACTTGCCACCTGTCACATCACGGGACCTAATATTATCAGCTAACCTTGGGTGCATACTAGTAAGTACCTCAGTCTTCACTTTTGATGATATGTGAGTGTGATATATTTTATTTTTAAATTTTTTGACTATGTACCTTTACAGAAGATTTTAATTTACAGAAGAATAAATAGACAAGACGAGTTTACTGGTATCTAATAAGTACTCTTTAAAAATTGTATTAACTTTTAGTCTATACCTCGGAATATAATGTTAAAAATCTTTACAAGTTTGTGAGACCATACTAATTTAACAGTGATAAATAACTATGTCTCATTTCTTTATATATTGTTATATAGGTGAAGGGAGATAGGAATAACTTCAAATAAGTTTAAGAAACAGACAGCAGCAGTACCGCCATTATGTGTTCTAGTCTGGAGGATAGGACAGCCTTGTACATTAGATCCAATGTCACACTGGCTACAATGTCTTGTAGTTGGCTCTTGTTTGTATTGCACATATATTTTCTATGGTGTTTTAGACTGAGTATTATTTCGATCAGGAAAGCCATGTACTAGTTTGCTATCGACATGGCAACATGTCTTTGTATGGCCATAAGCATTTTTTATATGGCCTAAAGTATAAATATTCAATACCGTAACCAGCCTTAATTTGATGGAAGAGGGAAATGAGATTACTACACAAACTCCAAATACTCCATAATGGAAACAATACTATTTTTACAAATATTAACAACTAAAATAACAAATAATCAACTAGAGGATGTACCAGTAACAAACTGATTAAGCGGCATTTTGAAAGTAATTGTGATGTTGTGGCTTAGTTATTACAATAATCATTGCATAAAAATAATAATAAACCCCTTGTCTAACATAGAATCATGTAGCTTTATCCAATTTTCTTAATAGAAGTTAGATTTTTGTTTATTTAAAAGAGTGTAGAAAATCATAATGTGCCTAAGGTTGATCAGATTGTACCAATAATAGATCAGACATTGTGCCAATAGTGAATCAGTAAATAAAACAATTGCTTTTATTGAAGGAAATTTTTATTATTAATACTGACATGTTTTGTACTTAACCATCATCACAACTTTTCATCAGTCTACAAGTTTCAAGTAAGTCTTAAATGCTACAAGGCTCATAATCAAAATATAGTTTTAGATTTGTTGTCTGTTTGTCTGTAGGTATCTCGGGGTTAAACTCAAAAAGTACTGCATGGATTTACTTCAAATTTTGCATATTATCATGCTATCTCCTATGAGGGGCGGGGGGACCTGTGAATCTTTATTTTTCTTATGCATTATGTGACAGCATGTAATTATAGACAAGGTCGCGGGCAGCAGCTAGTAATTAAATAATCATCAAGAAATTCATATCACTTACACACTGAATTAACATTTATCAAAAAAATAAAATAAAAAAAAACAATATTACCGCTTCTAAAAAAAACTTTTTGCATAAATTTATCCATTTCAGGAACTCTATCATATCTTCCTCCTTATAATTGAAAAATGTTTGTTTTGGTGGCATCATGTCTATAAAAAATGTAGCTGGTCGATTACTGCAACAAACTCGTAATATAGCTTTTACCAGTAATAAACCACTGGTCTACAACAGGAACATTGTGGATATTTTAAGATTTTTTTATAATAACTCATTGCAGTATATTTAGTAAGTGTAAATGTAAAAAAAAATAAACAAATGATAAAAATACCAAATCACTATAAATAAGTTAATTAGAAAATAAGTTACAACGATCGATATAAACAAAAATTTAAAAAGATTTTAAAAACTTACCATCAGTGAGCCACTAATTAATATGGCCGCCGGGAACAAAGTAAATGATTGTCTATTTGAATCATGCATTTTTTACTGATGTAGATGGTGGTGTGGCTCTGGTACACCCACCCTAATATCTAAATGTAATTGTATCCCAGTCTGGGCTCCATATCATACAGATTTGCCTTCCAAACAGGCAGCTTGTAAAAATTGAGCACAGGCTTATTGTCACTAACACCGGTGGCTTGCCCTGATTAGTGCCACCACCTTTAATATTCCTACTGCCGTAATGTCAGTGTCTTTGATGTTTTCTATTTTGGAGGGTAAAGCAGCTAGTATGCTTGCTTTTACATAACATCCCAGCTTTAGGTTGGCAATGCAACATTTTCACATTTGGTTATTATAGGCTGTGTTAATTTCTTATCATTAGGAAATCCATCTGCTTGTCTGCCTTTCAATATAATAAAAAGTAACAAAAACAACATTAAATCTCACAACATTTACAACTACTTAACGTCTAAATGACCAGGAGAAAAAAAATAGTTTACTTTATTCCAGGTCAGTTAAGCACAAAAAGTTGTAAATAGAAGTATATCTACATACAAAGCATGTACGTGTAACTCACACATAGATGCCGTTCACGGACACAATATTTTGGACCAATTTACCTCCTAATGGGTGTCAATGTGGTTATTGCATGTATTGTGTTGCTTGAGCGTAGTGCATACATAAATTTTCTTGTTAAAACTTTTTTTACTTAAACAGGGCACCTGTTGCAGGGCAGAGTCAACTATGCTAGGGCGCTTTTAAATGTAAAGAAAACAAATTATAAAACAATTTTTCACTATTATCATTAATATGTGTGATCTAGTATATACCTACTTTAATAATTGTCATTTATGATATTAGTATGCTGTTAGTTTTTTGGTTATGATTGCCATGGCCAGGAGAAATGTTTTAAAAACAAATGTGAGAGATATGTCAGTCCTTTGGGGCCATTTGAGGATGGGGGCACTGGTTCTGTGTGGCCTTGTAAATACAGTACTGTATTCAAATGTTTTCTTGGGAGATTTAGATGTGGTTACATTGCAGTCAAAACTACAGTCACTGTTGAGATAAAATTTATACAACTAATTAAATATTCTCAGAGCTATGGAGGTTGGAAGACCAGGACGTGTACAAGTTGAAGATATTATATTCTTGGTTCGAAAAGATCCCCGAAAATATGCTCGTGTTAAAGATCTTCTCACTATGAATGAAGAACTTAAAAAGGCTAGAAAAGCTTTTGATGAAGTAAAATATGCCGGTAAGTTCAGTCCAATTTGCATACTTTTTCTAATGATATTTTTAAACGGTTAGGTACTTTATAAGAAAGATTTTTAAATAAGTTATAACCTTAAGCAAACATAGGTATTTGTATTGCCATAATTTAAAAATGTCTATTTAAACAAAAGGCTATTTGTGCATTTTATCAATTAACATTTTATAGACAATTTTACACTTCAGTAATTTAAATTGTTGTTAAATATGTGCTTAATTAGTGTTGCTTTGAAAAGAATAATTAAATTTTGAAATAAGTTTATTTTTCCTTTTTATGCTTAAGTACCAAATTCATTTGTAAGTTTTTATATTGACCATATTTTAAACTTGTAGAAGACCAACAATAACAAATGCTGGTGAATCAACACCATGCTTCTGAGAATGATGCAAGTAACAGAATTTAATATTGACACATTGCTTTTGTGATTGCACTTATAGGGCAACATACACATGGCGACATTTTGCAGTGTCAATTGAAATGCTCAGCAGATAAACTTGTATTTTATTTGTTAAGCAATTTATATTTTAGGTAAGCATGCCTCTTGCATGAGAATCAGTGATACTGTAGCATATTGGCGTGTGTATGTCCACATACTAATAATAATGGATGTTATTAATGTTCATGCTATGTTTGAAAAATCACAGATTATTTACTAACATTTTTTGTTTAGATGGGATAATATTTATGTGTTTTCAAAGGTACTATAGTATACTTTTTAATGATAATTCAAAACATTAAACAAGGTGTGAATGACACTATCTTGTTATTTTTTTGGATAGTATACTGCAATCCACATAGTATACGTTCAATCTTACCAAAGAAATGTTGACAATGTTTTTGTCAGCAACATAATTAGTGAAAACATCTAAATACTTTCAATCAGACGAAAAATATATTTTAAATAATAACTTCAACCACTGACATATACTCCAGAAACTGAGATTGGCAGCTTTTCTTTGGTGTTGTACCAGATACTAAAATACTTTATTTTAGTTTGCCTTTTAATAATAAAATAAATTATTCTATGAGCCACAATATATTTTTTTTAATACATAAAATTAAGTATATAATTTTTTGTTTTCAGAGCCACAAACCTTTTCTTAGGATTAATTTATATACATAACATTTTCTTAGGATTCATATTTATCAATGTCTATTTGCAAAAAATATGTTACCGTTATTTTTATTATCATAATTTGTATCTGAAAATGTACAATATTTATAAAAGTTCATTCATGTAAATACAAAATTAAGGTTTATCTATATACCTATGTATTTTATCATATTTTATTTTAATGGATTCATAGCTTAAGATAATAATAACAATTTATTTATATCACTTTAAATATTGTAACAAAGTTTTCAAGTCTTAAACCTAGATGGCGCTACTATCCTTACCGTACCATATGTGTCCACCAATTAGTAGTGTTTAACGAATTGGATCTCATAGGTAACAATCACACACAAAACACACTGCACCGTTGCCGCCGGTCCTGGCGACGAAGGTCCCTTTTCCGTCCGGCGCCTAACGCCGCCACAGATACCCCGCCCAACAGCAGTCAGAAAGCAGCACTAAGCCGAGGTCCGGTCTCGCAGGAGACAACCCTTAATGTGGACGTCATAGAAGTCCCACGAACAATAAATAATGCAATCTCGAATTGAGCACTCTGTTCGCCCAAAAACCCCCTCCCCCCACAGATATTGACGAGGTCCGCGACCTTATCAAAGATCTACATAATAAGGCGCCGGGGCCTGACGTCATTTAACAAGTTTATAAAATACCTACCTCCTGTACTAATAAACCTACTAGTATGCATCTTCAATGCACTTCTATTGGGCAGTACCTTCCCCGACGAATGGAAGAAAGCCATCGTCATAGGGATACATAAACCAGGCAAACCTAGAAACATCGCGTCTAGTTACCGCCTGATTAGCCTAATTAGCTCTCTAGGTAAAATCTACGAGCGTCTTATACTCGCCCGACTTAAGACGATCGTTATAGACAAAGAGCTAATCATGAATGAACAGTTCGGTTTTCGTACTGGTCACTCATGCACTAATCAAGTACACCGCCT
>DVZN01001127.1:0-10798 GCA_018237365.1 Caria ino melicerta
TCAGAATAATCTGAAAAACATTTTAAGAAAAGTTGCCCTACCTGGGAATTGAACCCGGGACCTAAGCGGCTAGCGGTTTTAACAGGCGACAGCCGTACCGTTACACCACATAGGCTACTATTATGGTTTGTGCAATAGTACATACATATCATATAATGCCATTTGTTTATTTCCGCATAAACAAAACTTGTTCGATAGGTTGATATTTTATGTAAATATGTTGTATATATTTATCTCAGTAACTATATAATTATTAATAATAACTACACGTTGCCCGCGACTACGTCCGCATTGGCCGTTCGACAATTTTATATTTTTTTGTAAAACCCTAAATTAAAAAAAGAAAGTAGCCTTAGTTACATCCTGCAACTTTAGCTATCGCTTGATTGAAGTCCCTTCAAAATCAGCCAAGCTATTTTGGAGATCATTTTGAACAGACTTACAAACAGATTTTTAAAATTGCCTTTTTTTTATAATAACTGTCGTTTACGTTCTTGCGCTCTCAGTAAGTAGCCCATGAACAACTGCAACACCAAGGGCATCACAATTGCGTTGCTGACCTTTTAGGAATGAGTAAGCTCTTTTCTTATAGGTCCCCAGGTCATAATGTGTATATATATGTATCGCCTCTGTGGTCGAGTGGTGTCGGTGTCCGACTTTGACGCGAGAGGTCGCGGGTTCAATTCCTTGGTCGGGCAACTTGTTCTAAGTATGAGTATTTCAGTTTTTCAAAAAAGACTTAACGTTGCCTAGGATTGGATTTGTGCCCGATTGGCGATGGACTTGCCATCTGTCACATACTGGGACCTAATATCGTCGGCTGATCGTGGGTGCATACTAGTATGTACCTCTGCCTACCTATTCGAGGATATATGTGCGTGACGATATTTAATTTTGTATTATTTAAGAAATAGTCTGTTCATTGTTGTGGGTGTTGGGTTTTTTGGATCATTATTACTGATAGTTGTTATGGCTATAATTTCTATATAATATATAGGAAAATCTGTAAAGTAGATATATTCGGAGGCGGCTACATAGGCTACTATGTAACGCCTCCGTGAAATCACTACTCTAGCGCCCTTTTGTAACAAAATGCGCGATCAAAATGTAATAAGTACTTACTTCAAATACTAATTTAAACACGTTAAATAAAACATGCAGTGAAAATTAGAAAAAATACACAAAAACCTATAAATTTCTGAAATGGTGACCTAAGAAAAGTTATGTAGAAAATTTATGAAAAATAACAAAAGTATCAACAACTTTCATAAATTAATTAATCAATTAAATTGGGGAAAAATATAATTGATTTTTATAAATTAATTATAGTATATTAATAACAAAATAACTGTGCCCGGCGCGCGTTGCTACGCTAACGCCATCTATGAGCATATTATACAAACCTTATTCGTGGAAAAATACTTATATATAACAATTTTCTCAATAATCGATCCAGTAGTTTTTGAGTTCATCGATGACGTACAAACACTTTCACGTCGCTTAAACCCCAATATGAAAAGTAGAATTTCTTACAGCCTAATATAAGGGCTACCATCAATTTGTGGCAATTATTATCCATTATTTATGATACTTCCTGTATATTTACACACGCCTCCCCCGCAGCGAGGCAGTCAACATTTTAAAAGTAATTTTAAAAAATTAAAAACTATTTAAATTTGACATCGGTAGCGCTCACTATCAACTATTTATTACAATAATTGGCGTAAAGATATGTGATTGTAGGATTTTAATTATTCAATTAACTTAGTGTTAATTAGCTCGGATATTGTTAATTTATGTAAGCCTTGAAGAAGCCTAGTTATAAACTATAAAGTACTAGGGCCATATAACTTTAATTTCATTTATTTATACCAATTATAAAACACATAACTCTAAACACATAACGCTACTGTATTCCGGGAATAATATAATCTAGCTATCCTCAAGGTCAGAGTGTATAGGCTGTATCTAGATAGGCATAGTCCATCTTAAACTGCATCGTCACTTAACATAAAGTGAGATAGTGGTCAAATGTCAACCTGTTCATGCTTTAAAAAAAACATAACTGTCCACGTAGAGTTTTTTCCTATAGCGCCATTTGATTTGTCTATTATACTTATACTTCCGTAGCATTATAGCCGATTTTTTTTTTAATTTATTTAAACTTTTTTGTACACCATATATACAACATGTTATACAAAAGGTGAGCTTAATGTGTATAGCATTCTCTACCAGCCAACGTTTGGACCAACAGAAAAAAAAGAGACAACAAAAATACCATAAAATGGCGATTAGTAACGTTATTCCTGCGTCCCGAAGTGGAAGAGGAGATAAACGTTAGCAGAATAAATAAATAAACAGAACATATATAAACAAAGACACACACTTGTACTTTATTCACAAATAACTTTTATTGTTTATTATAAGCCAACCGGTTTCGCTTTTACAGCAAAATCATTAGCTACATATCCCTGAAGAGTCGTGACAGTTGGCACTCGATACTCTTTGCCTACCTCGTAAGGGTCTTAGCGTGTAGATATGTATGTACACTTGACAGAAAACCAGAACTGTCTTATTTGTCATACCAATTCTATTGCCGATGATTGATCTTTGAGTTGAGATATATTAAACTTCGGTCACAGTATTAGAGACAGCCTTAACGTGTGAAACAAAATCAATAGTCTAATTTAAATAAATATATATGAATAAATCTTGGCCATTCATAACATCTGTACCTACCTACATATTATATAAAAACCTCGTGTCACGATGTAAGTATGTTAACGATTAACTCCGAAACTACAGAACCGATTTTGGTCAAACGGAACCGTCTGTAATTTGGTTCAAGTTAAAATATAGGATAGTATGTATCTCCTGTTAAGAATGATTGAATGAATTAAAGAATGGTCGAACTAAAAAAATTAACGCCCTATAACAAGAAGGTAGGTACGCACCGTAGACATTTCTAGAAAACGGCCATGCAAAGCTCTTCTGGGGTGCTATTTTTTAAACGTACACCGGCAATTTCGAAATTACCGTTGGATAAAATACTCTAGTGTCCGTGGTTGACAATATGTTTTGGTTTTATCGCTATCGGATTAGAGTGTCCCAGCAAACTTTGATACTACCCTTAGTGTACGCCACTGAGGCGTACAACAAGCATACGGATGGCCTGATCGTAGCTGACACTTCAAAAAGTCTCCTAACACAAAACTTATTAGAAAAATCGCTTTCCATGACGATCCCAGGGGAGCCGATATTTACCGATGATTTCGAAATCACCGATGACTAAAATACTTGTCAATCACTGATACTAAATACGAACTTCGTATCCCATTTTCATGTTGTTGATAGATGTGGTGTGAATTTCAAACATACGTGTTTTTAGTGTCAGTGATTGACGAGTATTCATCGGTGGTTTCGAAATCATCGCTGAATGTTCAAAAATAGCACCCCTGGACCAATGCGAGATGAAAAAAAATGTAAAAGAAAATGCCTTTTTGTGTGTGTTCCTTTGTTACGTAAATTATACAAGCTTAAAGTGTTATCGGATATTAGTCTTCTATTTTCATTATATTCTTTAGTCATCTTCTAGATATGAGTATCTTGCGTCATAGTGGAAAAGTTTATGTATGATTAAAATGACTCTATTATAAAATAACAAACAAACATGCAGACTTTATTTTGAAACCGGTTTCTATATTCACATCCATACGCTTGAGACTTATTTTTGCGACATAAACATTGCGTACAACGACCGGTTTAAATATACTCACCTACCAGATCTACTTCCTTACTTAGAAAATGCGTTGATGTTTATAAAGTTTCCGGATAGTTACGACTATTCGATTTAACTGTATCATGGTACAGGATAAGAAGGCCATCTAGCGATAAGTAGGTACGTTATCGTCGTTTGTGGTAGACTATAGATTAGGAGTGCGATTATGAGATACCAATGAAATCTTTCGATTATGAAGATATCTCGGATTATCTCGATTATAACCATCAATAATAATAAGCCTTTGTTTCAAATTAGTGCTAGATTCTAAATAACATTCATCATTCAAAAAAAAATTTTCTCGTCCTTATCCTCTTCTCCGGAGGATGGACCCTGGAAATTCCGAGGAACTTCCTGAGACTCTGCCGTTACAATTGGCGACAGAGCCCCCCGTCCACGTCGGCATTCAGGAGGAGGGATTACTGTTCTCCTTCCTGTGTCGACGTGGCATTACAAAGTATTGTCATGTTGAAAACAATGTGGTTACACTTAATTATAGTTAAAATAGAAATAATTCATAAATATGTCGGCTGGACCGTTTTTAGTGAAGCTCTGCCCATCGGTAGTCTGTGGCCGGACACGATGTGCAGATTCAGGCAGCGTACCTATTTGGTCCACTTGCAAAAACCACCCCGCCGGGGCGTGGCACCAAAAAAAAGCAGGTGTCGGTGAAGACACACAATAATTAGCAAATAGAAATCACTTGCATTACTTATTACACCATTTAAATATACAAAAAGGCAAGCATTAGGCGTTCAAGGTCATTTAGGCATAAAGCTTAGGGTGTGGCTATTACGGAAAATGCTACCACCGATCAATAATTAAATGTGTCGGTAGGTGACGGTAGGCGACGGTCATTTTGTGGTGGTATGCGTGAACAGCAGTGCAGTTATATTAAATATTCTAAAGACAAAATAAAATATTAAATAAGCATAGTCAAATATATGGCTAGTATCACTTACGTGGATTGTTTAAGCTAAACGCGCACTATGAAATTATATTTTAGCGAGAATCACAAGCTAGAAAGGAATTTTTATAATTTAGCTTTAGCAAATAATTAATGTTGGACACGTACCGATTAAATCGGGGATCTATTTTTAACAATGTTTAAGTATACTGATACACTTTAAACTATATTGATTTCAAATTTAAAATATATTAATTTTCCAACGCCGTAGCCGCTATAGAATGATATTCGCCGGCCGTTGTTCTCGTTCAAGTGGTGAGCGGGGACGATTTGGTATTATATATAGTTTATTTGTTCGAGAAGTTTCTGTGCTTCTCGCTCTGCCATTCAATCCTACCACTCAAGTTCTGCTACTCGCTACAAGATGGCATTAAGTGTCCTGAAACTTTCAGGCATATAGTATAAAAGATAGTAACCATTCTGAGAGTTGTGATGGGTTACAGTATAAAAGATTATTAATACATTTGATTTTTATACCTAGTGTATGTTCCTGAGTTTAATAAAAGTAAAATAGTATGTTACTGGTTTATATTGAAGAATAATTAAATTATTTTATGTAGTGGATTCTGTTACGCTACATGCGTCGATACTTATTTCGCATAAAAAGGTGTATATGTATGTAGTATCGGAAGTGTATAATGTAGTGGACGAGTGTGTGGTCAGCAGGCGGCATGGGTGTGGCGGGCCCGGGCATGGGCGTGGGCGTGGGCGCGCCCGTGGGGGGCGGGCTGGGCGGGTACCCGTGCGGGCTGTCGTGCGGCAAGAGCCTCGTGTGGATGGCCCCGCACGCGCCGCCGCCGCCGCCGCCCGGCGTCAACCAGCACGTCTACAAGTCCGTACAGCCCAATGGCTCCGACCTACCTATGAATGGTAAGTGCATTATTCTTTACCGACATCTATTAGTAAGTAAATAACAACATTATTTTCGCTCATCAACACTATCTGTTTCTGTCCTTTTCTCTCTATCAGCCTCTCTCTCTTCCCTTATCTTTTTCACTCCCACAAAATATGTATTTACGTTTACGTTTTGTTGCAATGACATCAATGTGTCAATAAGTGATGAGTATGTTTTCCTCAGACATAGCGACGCTGCGTTTCTACTTCAACGTGGGCGTGGACTGCGTGTGGACGTCGTACGGGCCGCCGCCGCAGCGCGGGTATCCGCCGAGGGACATCGCGCATGTGAGTCATACATACGCGTTTGCAAAGATTACTTTAAATTTCCCCTGTGTAGTACATACCATTTGCCTCACTGTAGCCTGCTACCTGCGATTTTAACAGTTATACAACACCTAATTCTCATGCCAAAATTAAACGTAGCACTCTTTGTAACTCTTATGGTCTTGTTGGTAATAAATAATAACCTATTTAACCCACGCTCTCATCTTCCGAGCTGCTCAGTCGCGCGGCAGTCGGTTTCTTTTACACCATGGGAACTTCAACCAACAATAACCAATGGGGAAGTTTGGCGTAGTCATCTATACATAAAATATAGCTTTAGAACAATGAGTTTTGTACTTTACAGATATTTAAAATATTTGGAAAAAATATTCAGATATCGCCTCTGTGGTCGAGTGGTGTTACTTGTGACTTAGACGCGAGAGGTCCCGGGTTCGATTCCAGGGTCAGGTAACTTGTTCTCTTCGAGATTTTTCAGCTTTTCTGAAAAAACAATGCTTCTTGGGATTGGATTTTTGCCCGATTGGCGACGGACTTACATCCGTCACATGGGGCCTAATATCGTCGGCTAATAATGGGTGCATACTAGTATGTGCCTCTGCCTACTCTTTCGAGTATATATGGGCGTGACAATATTTATTTATTTAAAAAATAGGTATTGGCGACTATAAATAACATGCAAAACACTATTGAGCAATTTTGAAATTTTTGTCTGTCAATTTTTTAATGACGCAAAATCTACCGAATAAACATACATTGGTGTATGTTTAGTTTGTATCTGTAAGCAACATATAAGATACTCTTTATTATCATTCATATTTTTATTAAACCATAACAAAATAAACCGTAAAGGTCTTAAAGTGACTGACGCGGACAAAGTTGCGGACAATTGCTAGTTATAAATGTGTTTGTTCTGATTTTTAGGAGATGCAGCAGATGTCCCTACACGACCGACCCATGATGAATTCCGGGGAACAGAACCACAAGCACAAGTTCCAGGACAAGCCGCCCGTCAACCAGAAGGGCAATGGACAGCGACCACTGCTGGGACCAAGGTATTTTAACACTTATAGAAATTATTAGTAAGAGTTTTTAACTTTTAGTAAATAGGAAAGCTTAAGTTGGCATAATTTTAATATCTTTGATAAACATCATCATAGTTACAAATTAAGGGATAATTTGCACAAGACTTTGTTGAAGTATACATTTAAACCAGTAATTCTCAAAGTGAGCCAGGGGACCACGCCACGGGAGACTAGATAGGCTTAGATTTAATTTTCACACTTTTTGACTAATTGAATATATTTTATAAGGAAAATTAAGATAATTTATTTATTTATTTAAATTTAATGCACACACAAGTACAAAGGTAAAACTTAATGCCTAATAGCATTCTAAACCAGCCTACCTCAAGCATTATGAAAGGTTGATTACAACGGGGGTGCAAATTAGCAAAAAAAAAAAAAAAAAAAACGAAATGACATGATATTTGCAAAAGATATTATCAGTTTAGTTGGTATACAGTAGAATCACCGCCATAGTATTTAAATAACGTGAACAGAACTTATTAAAAAAATATATTTTGTGATAAAAATATTATTGATATTTATGTATATTATGGATAAATATTAAATATGATGAGTAAAATATAATACATATATTGTGATTCTGTTGTTTTGTTTTATGTTTCCTGTTGGAGAGTTTAATAGTATCGAAAATAGATGGCGCATTTTTATTTCGTTTCAATCGTGCTTATGAGTAATAAAGTTTAGTAAATACTAGCCAACCCGGCGAACTCCGTTTCGTCACCAGATGGCTTCGTCTTTTGTAACATTTCTCTCCAGCGCCATCTCTAATACATAGTACATGATATGTATCAGAGATGGCGCTGTATTTAGAAATGATTTTCCTGTTTTTCCTGAAAAAATCCTGAATTTTCTTTGCTATAAACCTTACACGGAACCAGATACCTTTCCAACGAATGCAAAACTGTGGAAATCGGTTCGTGCATTTTGGAGTTATAGCGTCAGGAAGGAAAACCCGACTTATATATATAGATAAGAGTATTTGTGTGAAATTTGGATCAGGAAATAAAAACTAGGTTGGCAGTTGTGTAGGAAGCCGTTTTGTATTTGGTCTTTGGTCTTTGGTTTCTTGGTCAACGGTCATAGGGTTTTCAATTTGTAGTCGGTCGCTTATATATATACTATTAAAAAGAGAGTTAAAAATTCTAAACATTTCCGATAGAATTTGATTTCATTAATAAATATCCCTGAATATCACGCTTATAGTTCTGTCCCAAAGTAAGCAAATTATTTGCTCATGGCATGGGTATACAACAATATTATATAAAGAAATACATATTTAAATACCGGAATAAAAATAAACTCTTAGACACAGAAATGCGAACGTCGATGTTCATCATACAAATATCGGCCACCGTCGGGAATCGAATCCGAGCTTCGCTATTTAGTCGACGTGGTAATACAACTACGCTTACCACTCGGCCAGCAATTTTTCAGAAGAACATATTCAGGTTCCATGTAGAAATAGTATTTTGAACTGATGGTAAGTTAAATAGTTCAAAAATATATGTGCAGTAGTATCTGCGAAGAATATGCCCGTAGACATGGTCTCAAATAAAATGTTCGAAAAACTGTGACTGGTTTGAAAGAAAAAAGATATGCGGATATTGAACGCGAAAGGCGAGTGCTGTCGGCTTCAGCTGTGTAAAAGTCCTGTCAAAATCAGTCCTGCTGTTCCAGAGATTAGCTGGAACAAACAGACAGACAGACAGACAGGCTGACAGATAAGAATGGTAATAAAGTGATTTTGGTATTTAATAGTTTGACATTATTTATTATTAAAATGTCAACGTTTAACATTTTCTAAATGGAAACTCGGGGTGCTTTTCAACACCGACAAAAAAACTAAAGTCACAAATTCGTCCCGCTTCGCCGCGATCCAGTGCCTTCAGTTCTTCCATTTCACTTGCCGATAGTTGAAAATCCATTATGGAGATATTCTGGAAAACAACAGTTCTATCAGAACAATTACCATTTTGATAAATTTAACCCTATCAATTAGATTAATTAAGTTAGAATTCAATTATTCTCACAAAAGTCTTAAGTGTATTTACGTTCAAATTGGGAAAAATATGGTGCTCCTCATTAGAATTAATTTTCACAATTTGGGAAAATTTCAGAATATTTTGTTGGAAACATTTTGGGATGGGAAAAATTGTAGCAGTGAAAGTCCATCTAACCAGTAAAAGTGACGGGTTTAGGAGATATTCAAAATTAGAAACCTCTGTTAGATATACGTGTAGATTAAATGGTGCAGAGATACCTATGTAAGAAAATAATATTAAGTATGTAACACTGTTTGCTTTCTGAATAAAATAAAATAAAATACATACGCATTGTTTATAGACAAGCAGTACTTCGTATAACTCCTTGCTTGAGCGTCTCAAGCAAGGTTTTGTAGAACTAACGTCTACTACCTACCACTTAACTAACTTTCCAAAGTTTATTATTACTGAATCCTAGAAATTTTGTTTGTCCGTTTTGATCTGGGACTCTTTGGGGAATAGATTCACAACATATTGCTTACAGGCAGCTCGTAAGGGGTGATTGTCTGTCTCTTATTACCACTGTGACTTTTAACTAGGTGTTAGACTAACCGGTACCTATTCATGCCGTCATAACGTCAGTGTTTGCAGTTGAAATGTTTCGATGTGGAGGGTAGGGTAGTCGGTAAACTTACTTTTGCATGATGCCTAGCATCTTTAGCCGGCCCAATTCCACCATCGGGAAACAAACCAGCCCAATTACACCATCGGGAAACAACACGTGGGCGGTCATTCCACCCTTTTGTAGTAGACATTCCACCCATCCGCACGAAGCGATTCGGTTCGTCTTTTCTAATGCGAACGGCTAAGGAGTGGAATTCGCTGCCAGCTTATGTATTCCCGGAACAATATAATCTAGCTATCTTTAAGGCCAGAGTGAATAGGCTGTATCTAGCTAGGCATGATCCATCTTCGACTACATCGTCATTTAACATCAGGTGAGATGGTGGTCAAATGTTTACCTATACATTGTAAAAAAAAGCCTCTAGTTTGCAACGCACTATAAATCTTTTATGTCTTTCGGCGGCGTGTTTTTTCATCAGGGAATTCGCATGTTTGTTTGCTTTTCGACATTAAAAAAAAGAAAACTTGTCGATGGTCCTGGCTACGATAACTTGTCGTTGCCGCTTTTTACTTATGGTAGATATAAATATCCTATTCAGACGATATCTATCCGACTCCAATTATAACATGGGTGCCTTTAATTGCTCAGTACCTCGTTAAGGTATTGTCGACAATTGCATATAATATTAGCCTCCACCTTACTTCTGCCCTATACCACACACGAAATTAAGCATCAACTAAAAAACTTTATTACTTGTTTGATTCGCGTAGGATTTGTGCTCTTAGGTATAACAGCCAAGCCGCATTGTAGGAGGAATCGAAGCATTATTTGTGCGGGAGTACGAGCGTGAGTTTTTGCGATGTTTACAACTGCAGGCAATTCCATCATGTTGGGGTATTCGCGTCTGAAATAAACAGGAAATTTTAAATATTTGTTTTATTGTAAGTATGTTGATAGGCTATTTGGCCAAATGATTAGCCTACACTTCCAACAAGGCTCGATTTTTGACAGGAATTTGTATAACAAAAATAAATTGTGCATCTGGGTGTTTATTAAACATGTTTCAGAACTATATACCTATCTACTATATCAGTGGTTCCCTAACTTATTTTGTCTACTGCCCACTTTGAGAATAAATATTTTTTAGCGCCCCCATTTTTTCACCTATTTAAAAAACTC
>DVZN01001128.1:0-10786 GCA_018237365.1 Caria ino melicerta
TAACCTCGCGGACAAAGTCGCGGGCACAGCTAGTAAAAAATAAAGCTGCAAAAAATTAACACGGCTTCGAGTCGCATTGCATTTGACTGCGAGTAGGCTGCGTTCAAACCGGTTTCATAGTAGATAAGACAAAGTACGCAAAAAATAAAATATCTACAGGTTGTTCAAGAAATACTGTTTTAACTTATATTTGATATTACTTTTCGTGACACTACTAATAAAAGATTGTTCTAACTTATTAAGTAGACGCGGTACAAGATACAAATTGGTTCTCTTACCATAGACATTACATGCACCCGTAGTTTGTAATCTATTATTCGTTATATGTCTCGTATGAATTTTATGTGATATTTGACTTTGTAAGCTTTTATTAAAGAATTGCTCTTTTAATATGCTACAAGTAATCTTATGGTGAATTGGAAGGACTTTACAAAATTTAAATAAATCTATATCGTTATCTTTACACTTATACCTAACAACGGGTGGGACAATTCTTTTTAGTATTCTAATTTGAAGCTTAAATATATTATCTAAATAACTTTTAAAAGTTTTGCCATAGCATGTTAGGCCATATCCTATAACTGAATCCACAAGGGCGTTATAAAGCAATATTCTAATCTTGTAAGTTAATCTATCTTTGATAATATAGAGAGTGGCAAGGAATGATTTTAGCTTTTCGCAAACGCGATTTACTTGAGGTAACCAGTTGAATTTACTGTCAATAATAAGACCTAAGTAAGGATGCTTGTCAACTATTTCAATTTTGGGGCAATTGCATATACAATTAAAGTTATTATTTGTGTGCAAACATTGATGCTCGTGCATCGTCAGACTACCAAAATAACTATGGTTACTTTTGTTAAATGGTGAACGAATGTGAACAAGTTTAGTTTTTCCCGCGTTTATTACTAATCCATTATCATGACACCATTTATTTATATTATTTAGATCACTTTGCATTTTAAACAGCGCTGAGCTTGCATCTTTGTCTGAAATAAGTAGGCAAGTGTCGTCAGCATATTGAAAGGAAGTACAATAACTAAGTACGTTATTCATATCATTAACATATGCAATGAAATGGAGAGGCCCAATAACGGAACCTTGGGCGGTGCCCTCATTTACATCATAAATTTTACTATAACCATTTCCAACTCTGACACAATAAGTCCTGTCTTGTAGATAGTTTTTGCACCATTTTAAAATAGGGCCCCGCAAACCCGTATTTTTTAATTTTTCGATAAGTTTAGAATGGTTGAGAGTATCAAACGCCCGGGAAAAATCAATAAAGAGCGCAAAAACATGTTTCCTGGCATTTAATGAAGAGTTTACTTGGTCTGTGAATTGAGATAGGAGAGACAAAGTACTTTTTTGCGGTTGAAAGCCAAATTGATGTTTAGATATAATATTGTATTTTTGGTAAAAAGAATGAATTTGTGCACAAATAAATTTTTCTACTATTTTATTTATAGATGACAGTAAGGTAATAGGGCGATAGTTAGAAACGTCATTGTGTTTGCCTTTCTTATAAACAGGTCGCACACAACCTTGTTTTAATTGATTTGGATAAATACCAGTTTTGAGACTAGTGTTAATAAGGTTTGCAATCGCTAAAGAAATGTCTCTCACTTTTTTTATATCTGAAATTTTTATCTTATCTTGCCCTGAAGCTTTGAAAGTATTAAGTTTATTAATAAGTTTTTGTATTTTATCCGGTGTCGCCTTTTCCACTAATAAACTAACATCTGCGGAATTTTTGTAACTACCTTCCAGAAGCAAAGTTTTGTTGCACCGATTTAAAATTGATTGTATAGAGTTTTTAAATTCAAGTGCGAATTTATTTGCTAGGTCTACAGAGTTTAAATTGATATCGCAAAAAGCTTTTAATATCATGTCATCAATTGATTGTGACATCCTCCCACATATTGAGTTGATCATCTGCCATAGTCTCCTAGGATTACTGTAATTATTTTTAATAAATTTTTTATAGTAGTTATTCCTATGGAATTCCAGAACTCTATGGACTTTGTTACGAGCCTGATTATATTGTAATTTTAAACAAATATTAGTGGGGTCAGATTTCCACATCCGGAAAGATTTGTCTCTTATATCAATAAGGTTTAAAATGTTTTTATTAATCCATGGGAGTCTACATTTGATTGGACGATTTTTATATTTAGTACAAATCGATTTATTCAGTGCGTTTTCATACTGTTGTGAAATGAAACTATGTATTTCAATGGGGCATTTCATTGTATTAGTAAGAGACCAATCTGTATTATTTAGTTCTTTTAATAAATTACCACTGTCATGATAATATATCTTTGATTTTTTAGGAACGTCCTGTATATGGGGCGCTCGAGCGCCTTTACATGCAATGAGTGTGACGCGGTGATCCGCTAGAACTGCATCGACCGTCGCCGTGCACGCACTAAGCGTAGCAAGCCTGGCAAAAATATGATCTATGCATGACTTTGTCACTTGGTTCGCTCTGACGTCTATTCGCGTATATTCTGAGACACCACATATAAAACCATTCTCAGACAACATGCTCGTATATACTTCCCTGTAAGAAGAATATGATTTTAGGTCAATATTCATATCACCAAGTATTATCATGTCAGTGCAATTTATTTTATTTATAATGGTAGAAAGCTCAGTGACAAACAGTGTCTTATTACTAGAAGGCGGTCTATAAATTGCGCACAAAGCTACTTGATTATTATCTTGAGTTAAAATTGTACCACAGATAGTTTCAAATGAGTGTGTTACAAAAGAAAGAGAGGTGAATTTGAGATGATTTTTAACATACATTATTATGCCGCCACCCTTTTTATTTTGTCGTAGCTGCGTGAACATTTTATATCCCGGTATCTGAAACAAGTGACATATACCGCTGGATATACCGGCCTCTGTGATAACAATAACATCAAAAGCTATTGGAGGGGATTGTATTAGACAAAGTAATTTTGTAAAGTTTTTTATCAGTGAGCGTATGTTAACATGCATACAAAACAAGTTAACATCGATCTTTGTTACACTTTTTAGAAAGAAGTTTATTGAGCTACAATTAATTACTTCTACAATATTATGTGACATACTTACTAATTATAACCAAAATACCAAGAATTTTTTTATTTTAAGAGTTGCACAATGAATCAATGTCAGATTCCGATCGAATAATCACTACTCGTTCCGAGTTATCACTCTGTTTTGCGTAGATCTTACCCTCCTTGCACCATACAAATTTAAATAGTCCAGTTAGGCGTTGTTTTGCATTATATAGTAAGGTTTTAGTATGTGGTGTGAGGGATGCTCTGATATAAATACGGTTCTTGGCACTATCCGCTGGTAGGTCGGGCATTATGCTACTTGCCAGGATCTCCACATTTCTCGAAGACGAGACCCATAAGTCACGGTAGCTTTTGGACTGCAGCTCAATGCTGATATTAGCAGGTCGCTTCTTATTTTTGGTAACGATTCTCCGCGCATTTATCACTTTCTGATGGTCAACTTTTAATATCATTGCAATCTCTTTAACAATACTTAAAACATTTTCTTTGGGCGATTCTGGAATGCCAGCTATCTCCAGGTTAGAAGATAGCATTTTCTGATCCAACTCCCGCGTACACTGCTCCAGCGCACTTATTCGAAGTTCTAAATTCTTATTTTTATTCGTCAGGTCTGAATTTTTATTTATCACTGATTTAATAGTATTGGCTTGTTGCCTAACAGTATTTTCAAGATCTGTCATTTTATTGTTTATGATTTCTACGGAAGATGTTAAGTTCGTCCACATTCATTACTCTCTTCATACACACACGCCGGTTTTGGAGACTTTTGACCCCACCCTCGGATAACACACGGGCGATTTGGTCATGGAATGTCGACCTAGGTCTCCCCGGGTACCTACATCCATCCACATTCGCATTGTATATCTATTTAGTCAATCTTGCATAATCCATTCTTTCGCATTTTTACACCAACACTTTCTTTCAATCCCACTCTTTCCCTTATTTTGCTATTGCGAATTCAGTCCGCGTATATTATTAATCAATAAATAAAATAAAATAAAATGATGTTCGCGGATGGCTTTCCTTAATGAGGAATAAATAAAATCAGTACTCTTGAAAATAAAAGTATTAAAAAGGTCAAAATATTTCCTCACGCTATGATCAGTATCGCTTTAGCTAATATTTTTTTGTAAGCATAATTTAAAATATCACTTATAGTTTTTAAAATATTTTTTTAATTTTACTGTTGTCAGTCTATAGCAGACTCATCGTGGGATTACTGTATAAATTTTATCCATAGTTTATATTTAGCTCCTTAACCTTTTAGGCTTTAGGTTATCTATCCAACTAGGCAGCTTGTAAAATACGACCAAAGGCTAAATAAGGCAGCACCATGGTAGGTACCTAATAGGTAAAAGAGTTTTGTGGTCCCTTTTCTAGTTATAATAAAGGTCTTATCGCCTTACCTGTAATATTTTGGTTGCAAGATATACGCGTGATGCACTACGTTAAAAATGACAACGCACCACTAACTGCCTGGTTTCCTCTACTAATATACAAAATTGTAGGGATCAAATTGAAATTTGTGTTTTTATTTTTGGTCTCATAAAATTTATTGTCGGTCAAAATAATGAATATGTGCTGATTATCTTCTCTTTGAATAACAAAGTGAAAAAAGAAATCACGAAGATATATTATATTTGATGGGTATCGATAGTGTCTGCATTAGTTCCCCACACTAGCAACACACACATTGACATTTCACACTCACATAAACAATTACTTTTAGTCTCGTTTGACGATTAGAATTGCCAATCTTTTGGTATAATAAATTTATGACTGATCCTCAGAACTGTGAAAAAGTCAAACTTCTAAGGCAACGCAATCAAAAGGTATAGCCGTTATGTCGCAAATTTTCGAAACTCGCATGGGAGTCCAAATCTATAGGATACTTCCCGTTAACTCTTGATATTTGGTACGAAGCAACGTCTTATAAGACAAGTAAAGGAAAAATTGCGGAAACTGTAAATTTTTAGTCACATCATACATTAAAAATATTTTATTAATTTTAAAATTAATCCTTTGTCCTAATGAACGCGTAGATTTATTAAATTGAAATTAGTATCAAATACTCATGTCTATAACACCTTTAAGTTGTAACAAAATCTAACTTCTTTGTCAACGCAAGCAAAAGAAACAGCACTTTAAACCGCTTCCAAACTCGCAACTATTTGCGAGAGAATTAAAACCTAAAGGGCACTTCTTGTCGTCCTTATACGCAGTCTCGAAATTTGGCATGAAGCAATGTTTTATAGTACATATCTATATTAATAATATCGTGCAGGGGTACGGTAAACTCGATCGAAACCTTACCTGAATTATAAAACATTAAAAAATATATTTTGAGTCGACAACATATTATATCCGCAAAATTACGATTGTCAAATATTTTCTTAAAATTGTGAATATAAATTGTAATGACTATAATAAATTATAGTCATATGATAAATTGTATTGAATATTTCTTTAAAAAGACAATTAAATCACTACTTTTTAATTTTTTTCAAAGGTTACAAATATCTGATGTACGTGAGGTTTTATTAAGAACCAATAATAGAATGGGACTTGGGTTATTGTAAAACTTATTTTCTCTTTCTTTTATTTTTCATAGTTAGATTATTAGATAATTTATTTATTTATTTAATTAATTAACAAAATACAAAATACAGAAAAAAAACGTGACACTCACGACCGCACACGTTCATTGCGCGTAGCATCCGGTGTAGACTGTAGCATGTAGCTACGAGCTACGGACTACGCCGGGTATACATTTACACGATATTTCCTGAGTTGCTCAGTTCAGAAAAAGTAGTTTATTACCAATTCAATAGAAATAATGAAGCATTAAAGGTGAATGCAATCTATATTTAGGCAAATCACAGAACACACCGAGTTAGCCCTGAGACACGAGCGTTCTCACAAGTGATTGGCTCAGGCGCACGCACGTAGGAACTGCTTCAACGAACCCTGCTGTAATACTGTTTTTTGAAATTAAATTATATATGTTTAGTAGCGAAATTTTATGTTACAAAGTTTTAACTTTAAGTTTTGGAAAATTGTAAAAATAATAAAGGTGTTACCCTAACGCTAACGTGTTTACCCTAATTTTGACTGTCTTGACTTAAGATTATGTTTTTCAAATATTTTACTTGGTCACACAAAACGACGACATTTAATGCTATCGAAAAAGATTTTAAAACCTTCAAATAAAAAATTGGATATTTGTTGACCCTACGGGCCATCTCTCCAACTTCCCACTAATTTCAACATTATAAGTGCTTGCTTGCAACGTTTTTACAGCTCTAAATATGTTTTAGGCTTATAGCTAATTTGAGTTCTACAAATAAAAAGGTATCTAGAATTTATACTTTTCATCGTCAGCGTTTGGCGGAATTCCGTTATATTGAATATATAACGGTAATTTGTCAAGTTTTTAACAAACTACACTTGAACTTTTCCACGATATTATTTATTACACATTAGCCAACCGGTTTCAATTTTTACAACATCATCAGGCCTTAATTCTATCGTTCGGTATACAATATAAAATTACAGTATAAACAGTTATATATTTTTCTTTCAAAGTTTACAGTATGATGTCTCTTAAACGAATTGATCCATTTTGATAAATTTGACGCAGTTTTTAAATTTCTACAACATTATTAACAACCGAAGAACATTCTGCCAAAAAGTTTGAAGTTATTTCGAAAAAACACTCAGTTTCTTTCTCCAACGTCATCTCACGAACGTATTAACCGATTTTGATGAAATTGGTGGTGCTACGACGTGGTTTAATGAGGTTAATAGCAGATTCGTTTTTCGGGATCGATCAGTAGAGACGTTTAAAAATTCAAACATTTTATTTTCAAGATTTCTCAAAAGCCACCCGTGTGAATCGACTCGAACTATGTTGGAAATCTAAGTTTGCAGAAACCCTATCGAATGAGTAATGACACAAATTTTGTTTCGATCGGTCAAGCCGTTCAAAAGCTATGAAGCACACACACCGCACGCACGCACGCACGCACACAACACACACACATCTGAATTAAAAAAGTAAACCCCGACCCGCAGCGATAGAATAGTTAGTAGTTAATTAATAGTTAGTAGTTACATAGCCTGCGAGAGCATATTTTATTACGAAAGCAATAATTGCTCTAAAGGTTTAGTTAATTTCTAAATAATTACTTTAGGGTGTAAATATTTTCTGCTGATATACCTATTAGTTTAGTTTGTTTTAATTTTAAATGTCTAAAATTATTTAGAAACCGTCAAGTTTTAAATGTATTTTGCCCTAAATGAAATTCAACACTAAATGTAAGTCGTGACTGAATCTACACACCTTTAATCAATCAAATCGCCTCTGTGGTGTAACGGTAAGGCTGACGCCTGTTAAGATCGCTAGCGGCTTAGGTACCGGGTGCAATTCCCGGGTCGAGCAACTTTTCTTAAAATGTTTTTCAGATTATTCTTGCTTAGCATTACATTGCCCGGGATTGGAATGTGCCCGAAATGGCGATAGGCTTGCCACCTATACCTAGTACCTTGGCTAATCTTTGGTGTTCTAGTATATCTACTAGACTTACGAGTCGTGAAGATGCTAGCACACCTCTGCCTACCTCTTCGGAGATAATAGGCGCGAAGGTACCTTATCATATTCATTTTTATATAAATGATAAGTTATAATGAAATTAAAAAACAAATCACAAAATAGCATAGTAAACTGCAGATACAGCGTGTTGTAACTACGCATTGTTATTATTCACGTGTGATGTGGATTTTTTAACCCGTAAAGTTTTCGGTTGGCTGTGTAACTAAATGTTGTTTCCCGGCAGTTGTTCGACAAGGGCGTGGAGATGGAGGTGGGCGTGCAGACGGAGTTGTTCGCGGACCGACCCGCCACGCCGCCGTTCGTGCCCGCCAAGACCGGCGCCGACGCGCACACGCAGATCTACCCCGGAGACGTGAGTGCACGCACTGACCACCGTCTGCCTGTTGACCAGCAATGCCCCGTTGGCCAAGGTTCCTTTATACACGAAGTATAAACCAACTGTCTTCCTCATGAGGCGTGGTTACTACTACCGTTCGATCTAATCTAATCTAACTGGATGACAGACTTTTGGAGCGGCTCGCCCGAATTTGGTACCGACGTTACCTATTTCCGCCGTCATAACATTAGCAATCGCCGTTGACTATTCACTCACCGTTCGCAAACTTACTTTTACACCCCGCCTGACGTTGGCAACACGTGTCTATGGGCTATGTAAATTTCTAACTGTCGGAGTATCTGTCTGTTGGACTTTCAATATTACAAAATAATGCTATTCATTATTTAAGATCTTTTCATCACCCATCCACAATGCCTCAAAACAAAAGTATTCAATCGAACCGAAACGTGAACATTTACACAAATACAAAGTCGCTCAGCGAGCTATGCTCGGCGTTTCTCTCTCTCTCCCCGGCGGCAAAGAACCAGAGTTACTGATATAGTAGAATGCATTGCTAAGTTAAAGTGGCAACGGGCTCAGAACCTCACAACCGAAAATCGCCGGAGCGGTCGAGTTCTAAAGTGGAAACCACCCTTGGGCGAACAAAGTGTAGGACGCCCTTTGGCCCGATGAAGTGATGACATGTGCAAAATTGCTGGCAATGTTAGGAAAAGGGAAGCAGATGATCGAGTGTTGCGGCGTGTCATGACGAAGGCCTATTTCTAACGGTGAGACAATATAGGCCGATATGGCTGGTATGGTTTGTAGCTGTTCGACTTCGATGTGGAAGTGCAGCCCATCCTGGAGGTGCTGGTGGGCAAGACGGCAGAGCAGGCGCTGGGCGAGGTGGCGCAGGAGGAGGAGCTGGCGGCCCTGCGCGAGCAGCAGCGCCGCTACCGCGAGCTGCGCGACGCCGAGCTGGCCGAGCGCCGCCGCCTCGCCGCCCAGCACCAGCGCCTGCGGCGAGAGAAGGTGCGCCCGGGACGCGCTCATTATACACTACTTTTATCATTGCATGATCACTAACAGATTATTATTATTATTATCTACTTTATTTACAATTCTTCTTATTATCTATATTTATACAATTAATATAAAAAAAATATTAATAATATAAATATAAAAAAACAGGTATATCCACCGCTGGGGATCTGACGACTAAGCCGTCGTTGGTCAGGGCGACAGACTAAGGAATCTTCGCACAATGCATGCGGTCCCCAAAACTACTACCTTCTGTATCCGGCCCTTTTTCCAAACAGGTAGCGAAAGCCTCCTTAGATGTTGATCGAGACTCTTTGCCACGAGACCGTTTAGAGACACGATTATCAGGACAATTGTTATTGAGTTAACATCCCCCATGTCCGTAACTTCGTGAGCCAAGTCTATGTGTTTTGACAATTTCTCCTTCTCAGGTTTCTCGAGGTTAACATCACATGAGACCGTGATATCAACAAGAAATGCCCGGCGCTCAAACCGGTCAACCAACGCGATAACAGGCTTATTGGCAACAATAGAGCTTTGCATGGCCGTTTTGAAGTACTGACTCCGGTTTATACTTATAATAAGGCACTTCAGTTCACAAGGCCATACTGAAGAAAAAGTTGCTTGTACTCGCCGTTGGCAAGATGAGAACAACTGGAAATAATATGTCTTTTAGACTCACTACGTCCAGCAGTGGACTGCAATAGGCTGATGTATAGACTCACCATGATGATAGCACGCTCGACATAATATGTCCATCATGGCATCCTTCATGATGTATTTCCGGTAGTTGTTTGTCTTGACAACTTCGTCTGTCACACTTCACAAGAACAAGCAAAACCTTCGGTTTCACCAATTAGATCACCAAATCGTAGCCAAGCCACGGACGCCTAAAAATCAACATCAGGTTTATAAAAAACCTAATGGAATCATTGCATCATGCATTTCACATTCAACGCGAAGAAAACATTCTCTGAGATTGCATACTTCACAGTTATGCAGGATCTTGGCATTAAATTGTTGTTTAGAAAATGTAGATAATATAAAATATTTAGATAATATGTGGTTAGACCTAGATAATATAAAATATAAAATATTTAGATAGTTATATATATTATAGATAATATAAAATATTTAGATAATATGTGGTTAGATCTTAAATGGGGAAAACATAAAAAAAACTATATGAAAAATCACAGAAACATATATACATTATAAAAAATTTTGGCTGGTCTCGGTTGGGGTTTCCACCCAAAACATTTGCGTAGATTATTCCTTTCCTTAGTGAGATCTAGAATGGACTACGGTAGCTTTTTATATGACAATAGTGCAACCACACGCATATATAAGTTAGACAAAATTCAAAACCAAAGCTTAAGGATAATTAGTGGCTTTATTAAAAGTACTCCAACACACATGATGGAGAGTGAATTAGCTATTTCTCCGCTACATTTACATAGATTGTATCTTGCTTATAAGTTCTGTTCCAAAATTATGAATAAATGAATGAATAATTTTTTATTCTAGTAACAATGACTCAACAAATTGTTAGTAATAGTTAGTTATTAAATAAAATATGTTAAGGTTAGTAATAGTTAGTAGAATATCCATTATTATTATTATTATTATTATTTAAATTACGTAACCAATCATCCTTGCGCCACTCCACCAGATATGGTGCAACAATGATTGATATATATGCAGTCAAGCCTGCCAGCTATCAAGTTCAGGATGCTGTTGGAGCTG
>DVZN01001129.1:0-10785 GCA_018237365.1 Caria ino melicerta
GTTCCAGTTTGGAGGGTAAGGTAGCCGGTAAACTTACTTTTGCACGAGGCCTAACAGCCCGGTCTCAGGTTGACGGCGCACCATTACCACCTTTGGTGTCTATAGGCGGCGTGAATTTCTTACCATAATGAAATCCGTCTGCTTGTCCGCCTTCCAATATTATATAAAAAAATACCATCTGATTTAGAAACGGGATAAGGCTAGGACAAAGAAGGAGAAGATTTGTGATTGAACAACATATTTACAAATCATAAGAAACATAAAAAATAAAGAAACCCAGATAATTATACAAACTATACATACACACAAATAAAATTTTCTCCCTGTTCAGATGTGACATAAACCATTTCATAACAATTCGTCAAAATTCAGCAACTTAGCCTTGTAATGACCATATATTTTTTCACAGATAGAACTCACAAATTTTATTTTAGTTTTTTTTTTATTATTTACCGTAATAACTGCAAAAGAATACAGTTAACGATTTACTTTGATAAAAACTAATAGTGATAAATGTGAAGTGTGTTCTATAAAATCGGTTACACTTTATGTACGTTGAAAACTAGCGTCATCTTTCCTTACAGCCGAAGCGAGCCTGAACCTGCGATTTGGTGAGCTGGTTCGCTTTACTTCTGCAAGAGGCTTAACATCTGCGCCTCAGACTGGCAACTCATCATTAACATCACTACTGTTTATAGGCGGCTTGTATAAATGTGTCTCTCCACTGTAGAATCCGTCTGCTTCTTTTAATATTATTATTATTTATAATGATGGAATGCAAACAAACGGACGGATTCCCTGATGGCAATCATCACCAATCAACCAAACCAAAACCTACGGGAGGCGTTGCTGCCCACCTCCTGGACCGGGACCGCACATCGCCGCATTCGATACCACGGGCAGACATGGGGTGGTGCTATTCTACTCTGCCCATGGCCACACGGCTAAGAAGCCGCCTATAAACACCAACTATGTTAACGCTGCGTTGTCCACCAGCAATACAAAATAATATGCGACTCACGGTGGGGCGGTCCCGCAGGCGGCGGCTCAGCTCGGCGATGGTGGCCTCCTGCACGCGGACTGTCTCCTCCTTGTTCTTCAGCTGCCGCACACAACACGGACTACACTTGATATGGTCAGTGAGGCAAGAGGCAAGCAATCGACGGAACTATTTCTCTAAATTGTTTGTCTATCTTACAATGTCGCAAGAAAGACATTTAAGCAAAATTCTATAGAACGAATTTTGAAGAAATTTGGTGTATTTATAGGTTGAACTACCAAGCAATATAATATAGAACACTTTTCATTCGACTGCGTATAATTCTTAAGCAGTAAAACTGCAATACAACCGACTTTCCGGTCCAGTACATCTCTAAAAATTTTATGGGACCACCTTAGAAGTGTACCCTTTCAAACAAATACAAAAAACAATTTCAAAAAACAGAAGCAATTTTATTCGTGAAGTTTAAATTAAAAAATAAAGTTCTTCAAATGACCTACGTGGACGCAGTCGCGAGGACAGCTAGTAGACATCAATATGTCGAATTATATGCTTTTACAGTCATTACTTGTACAAAGCGCAACGTAGCGCCACTTCGCATGAAAACGTACACATACTCAGTGAACCTGACTAAAATAGCCGAAGTCAATAAAGCGAACATCAAAGGGCGATCACCCGCAGTGCGAGATGAAAGACAAACTAATCAATGGAGTATAAATACAAAGAAGTTAGGTATAAATAACCGCCGATCGCGGCGACACCTAACGTGCGTCCACACGTGCGATTGTGTTGAACTATTACTTTTATTTATATTTTCAAATGTAAAACACTTGCTTCGTTTTACATATCACTTATGTTTTATGACTAGTTATTGCCCGCGGCTTAACACGCATTTTTATTTTTAACAAACTCTTCTCGACGTCATTTGACTTTACTTCGCTCCACTCCACCCCGCCCATCTTCACACAATCCCAACCTAAATTAAACGGGATGAAAAGTAGTCTACAAATGGAGGAGGGTGGGGACCACCCCCACCACCCCATCAACACCATCACCATACCCACCACCACAATCCCCACTATATCCTCACTATCTCCACGGGATAAAAAGTAGTCTACAAATGGCGGAGTGTAGAGACAGGTTGGTAGTGGTAGGGACTGGTGGGTAGATTGGTGACACATCCCCACCATCTCCACCACTCTATTCCATAGCACAGTAACTACCCTATTTCATCCATCCCCAACCTGACCACTCGTCCCCACCACACCCCGCCCACACTCAATCCACCTCTCTTTGAGTGCCAAGTGTCACGACTCCTACATACTTGCCTAGCTTTGATGCAAGATTGACTAAACAGATATACAATGCAAATGTGGATGGCTGTAGGTACACGGATAGACCTTGGTTGACATTCCATGACCAAATTACCCGTATATTATCCGAGGGTGGTGTCAAAAGTCTCCGAAACCGGCGTGTATGTATGAAGAGAGTAATGAATATGGAGGAAGCAAGACAAGTATGTAGGAGTCCTGACACTTGGCAATCGATACTCTCTGTCTACACCGTAACGGACTTGACGTGAAGATATATATGTAAGTATTTTCATTTGTATTATATATGAATACATGAAGATTTTCTAAAGCACCGAATATAGAAATTTGGTTAACATAGGTTGGGTATCATAAGTCTACGTCTATACCAGGAGTATACGTCTAGTACATATTTGTCATATTTTTCATTAAAAGAAGACCTGGACAAATTATACAAAATAGATCAAGCCCCAAGGAACATAAATTATTTGCTTATGAGATGGATGCTCGTAATACTAGTCTCTGACGATATTAACACATATAAGGAAATTTAATAAACACCTTAATCCAGATAATCTATGTCCATTACATATGTTCATTGCCCGTCTCGCCGGCCGAGTGGTAGGGGAGTTGCCTTGCCACGTCGACGAATAGCGACGCTCGAGTTCGGTTGCCGGCGGGGACAGGCGTTTGTGTGATGAACATAAATCTTCGCATTTCTGGGTCTGGATGTTTATTAAATTTACTCTGGTATTTCTATGTATAATATTGTTGACTAACACCCATAATACAAGCAAATACTTACTTTGGGGTTAGACTACACAAACGCCTATCTTTAACATCCTATCCCTAACATAAAATTGATTAACACCAAATCGCAACGTTATAATCGCATGTGTGAACAAACTCTTAAGCTTGCGTCGGCGTCGTTACCGGCGCTCGGCACACGACGTTTTGTTGGACTATTTTTATTTACATTTTACCACACGGTTACATTGATGGGCTTCGTGTGATAAGTACAATAACTCGTATACCTAAGCAGCAAATTTCTCTTTGCTTGATCGGATTGAAAATTTCCTATCAAAGTTATTGCAGATAATGTATTCCCGCAACAAACTGGAAGGGCATCCCTAGTTTATCGAACTCTACTTAATCGAACATTTGCACGAGACCGTTTTCCCCGTATTTTCCGGCTCTCCTAAGTCGAATAAACTCGCTGTCAAGTAGCTCATAACAGGAGAATATAGGTTGAATTGGCCGCAACCTACACGACCAATGGTGGTAGAGTGCTGTTGAGGAATTTGCCTAGATAGGGAATAGGTATATGTAGGTAAATGTATAGGTAGGAATAGCCAGGTAATAGATTGCCTAGGTAGTAAAAACGTCGTGTTTCGATGCGACGGATAGAGTAGTTGGTACACTTGTACAAGGACCCTACCATGCCGATACTGAACAGCGGAGCGGCACTCAAAGCTACGGTATATACAGCCAACGGTTCTTTTACTATCAGCGAATAAGCACACTCTATTGGATATTTATGTTACTTTTACAAACGCGATCCCAGTTTGGGAACTGCTAAACTAAAGTACACATACATATAGGTACGTTACCCGCCTACTAATTGACATTTTAAAGTGATTAATTTTATTTTCTGGTACATATTTATAATTACACCATGAAAAATGTAAAAAATGTGTATTTATAGTACCTGCGCATGATTTTTTTTTAATTATGGCTGTATAATTTTTAATACAAATGATTAAAATATTTTGACAAATAAAACTGGCAAATAACAAGTAATTGCCTTTTTTTCTAGTCAAAGTGAAGCGCGTATAACGTATCTAGTCTTTAAAAAAACTTAGTGCTAAAGTAGGTGCACATGAACTCACGATCTCGTTGGCAGCACGCAGGCGCGCCTCCAAGGCCTGCGCCCGCGCCGCCTCGCTGGCGCCGCTCTCCGCCAGGCTCGACGGGCCGCTCTACGGCAACACGAACATCGTTAACAATGTACATGCATGACAATATTTTTTAAAACAAGCACTTTCCAATAGAAAGAAAAGTAAACAGCTTCGTTTGGGCATCGCTTTTCAATATTTATTAGTCGAGCAATAATGCTACAGTCCTGATTTTAAGTTAGTTCTATTAAATTAGGTACACCGAAATGGACGTATAAACGACAAGCACAGGCACAAGCCCAAAAATACTTAACACTCTGAAGTAAGTTTGTGATTTGTCTAAAAGTAACATTATAAATAAGTACACATATTATTAAAATGCAACATAATAATAGAGTCAAGCTATCCAAAATAGTTAGCCAGTCTCTAGTGTGCAGATCTACAAGACATGAGTTAGCGCGGATTTGTCCGCAAGTAGGTAGGTACAGCTACTGCGTAAACAACGTCCGCGTCTTGTTGCGGCATCGGCAGTAAAATCGCATCAGATGGTAAAGTTCTATGAGGACGGGCACCGATTTTTTTCTTTCTTGCCAGTCCTTTCAGTTTAATTTTATTGTGATCTTTTCCTTTTTAATTTTATTTAGAAAAGGCTAGGAACTGGTCATACTCGCCTATAAAGGGATCTGTAGCAACAAACAAAAACATTACCATCACGACGTCGATCCCGATTTAAAAGATATTTTCATAGAAATTATTACATATCTCCTAAACCACGTATTCGATTTTTTAGTTCAAACCAATTTTTATTTGAACTTTTTAGTGAATACTAATATTTTTTGCAATTTTTCTCTCCGTAGTTCAAAAGTTAGAGAGGACACACTTTTTATCAATTTAGAAGCGAATATCTCACAAAATACAGAATCAAAAAAAAACTTAAAAACCTCCATGCCATTTAAAAAGATTAATCCAGTCCTCACACGGCTATGCTCTATTGAGCACAAATCCCAAAATACGCAAATTACTTGATTGTGATATGGCGTTAGTCAACGATATTATACATAGAATTACATATATAAATAGCGGAATAAATTTAATAATCGCCTCTGTGGTCGAATGATGTCGGTGTCCGACTTTGATGCGAGAGGTCCCGCAACGCCCGCCCTCGTCGAGGATCGAACCCGAATCTCGTTATTTGTTGGAAGGCGGCTACGCTCAAACCTCGTTCAATGAGATGGTTAATGTTGCAAAATTTTTAATTTTATTTTGGAATAGATAAATTTAACTAAGTCTAAGTGAACTAAGAATATTAGTATAGTACTCACTCTTGTGAAATCACTCGTATCCGAATCATTATACACTAGGAGACCGTTGAACATCATTGTATTTGATATGATATTATTATAAATTAATACAAAATATACAAAAATGTCTACAAAGGGATGAATAAAAAAAATGTTTAATTTCAATGGTAAAAATATTAAATGGTAAAATTTTAAACTCAGTATTTTTTTTTTTAAATGTCTGACTTCCTTATTTCAATAACCCAAAATATTTATTTTATTATCCAAAATGTTATCTTTTAAAAATGGACAATATTTCGTAATACAATTATTATTTTACATGTGCTTATTAAATGTTTAATAATTATTTGTTTGTAATAGATGTTGGTAACCGAAAAATATTTTTACGC
Source organism: Caria ino melicerta (assembly GCA_018237365.1). Lineage (NCBI taxonomy): Eukaryota > Metazoa > Arthropoda > Insecta > Lepidoptera > Riodinidae > Caria > Caria ino. The sequence goes on from DVZN01001129.1 coordinate 5,896, forward strand.
GCTATATCACCAAAATGCAGCGATGCACTGTGGAAGGCGCCACGCGGGGTATATTTAGACCAATGGGATATTTTTTCATGTTAGCGGAAGAGGAATGTCCCATTTGTCTATTTTTTAATCCAATAGAAATTGTTTATTTGTTTTGCGGCGACGAAACTCAACGGAAATTATCTGTTGTAACTTTTGAGAGTGAAGGGCTCTATAGATACACCTACACACCCTTTCAACCCAGTTTAGTTCTTCAGTTTTTATCGTCTTTCTTTTACGTTACTTGAATTCAGATTGATCTTGACTAGTTTTTATATTTTTTACGGCTTAAGACAGGGAAAAAACTAACTGCTCTCCAGAATATAGGTGACAAGCGTGGCCTATAGACATACCTAAGACTATAGGTTAGTCGCTGTCGCTTGATAGACTTAATTCAGTATTATAAGCCAAAGCCAAAAAAAACGCATCCACCCATGGTTCTTTCATGTGCAAAAATGGGAGATTGACAAAACACATGCATTAATAATGCAACCCAGATTTCACCCCATGTTGGCCCGGGCTCCTTTGCACAACAGGCCATCTGCCTTCCTGCCAGGCAGCTCGTAAAAAGCTAGCACAGGCTTACTGTCACTAAAACCGTGTTCAACAACAACAACTTAACCACCTATTCTGAGATAGTAACAATTAAATTATATTCAAATTGCAGATTGAAGACCAACGTGACAGACCCAGTTCAGAAGTATAACGAACTGAAGTGGAGGAAACGGGTTCTTGGTTGGACGGAACGGCTAGGTATAGTATAAACGGTATAGTATAAAAGGTATAGTATAATACGGCTAGGTAAAAGTATTGAGGAAAACTCTCCAGCGAGGTAGACCGATGACTTGAAGAGGGCAGCTGGTAGGGACTGGAAGATCGGCGTTATGTCGCACTCTGGGGGAGGCCTACGTCCAGCTGCACGTAATGTAATTTAAAAATTACAACTTTAGGAACGATTTGTTTTGCAGCTGTCAGAGCTCTTCGTATTGTAACCGAAGTTAACAGTATGTAGCCTACTAATCACTACATAGTATAAAATAAAGTCGCTTCTCATTTGTCTGTCCCTATGTATGCTTACATCTTTAAAACCATGCAAGGCTTACAAGGACAATATAATAGAGAAATACTGATCATTTTAGAGTTTTCTAATGTGATGTCTGTGAGAGACGTTCTACAGCTCGCTAATAACGTATAATTAATTGATTTGAGTAACAGTATTTCGAGATAAAAAGAACTTAAATTCGTTATAAATTTATCCGAAATTTAGTTTTAACTGGCTGAAGGGTAATTATAGAAGCAAACATTTGGTAACAACAACAAAACCAACATCCTGCGAGCCCATGCTAGAAAGCCGAATCGATGTCGCCGCGGTGATTTCGTCACACTACACCACTAATGCACATCTCGACACGTATTTTATTTTCGTTGCGGAAACACTCCTGTCAATTATATTTATATCTCCCACTCTCATTATATTCCCGATTTCATAGTTGACTTTAAAATGCACTCACTTTTAAATGCAGAAGATTCAGAATCAGTGTATAAAGTAGAAACTTACATAAAAAAATATATATTTTTAATCTATATCTACACATAAAATTCTTAGTTCTCTTTGTTCTAACTTTAATATTTTCGTCAGGACAAAGTCCGTCAATCGTTCAGGAATGACGGACGGATCAACGCACACCTGAAACTTGGAGTGTGTTCTTTGTATGACGTAGGCATCCGATAATTTCCCAAATTTTGAGGCCGCGGTGTTAGGCCTCATGCATATTAGTACGTAAGTTTACCGTCTATCTTACCCTCCAAACCGGATCACGTCAACGGCAAGCACTGAAGTTTTAGCAACAGGAATAGATAAGGCGGTGGTACAATCCGAATAAGCCGCTGTAAAACTCCACCCCTAGTCAGAGATCACGTTGTTAGTAACAACAAAGATCAATTAACCTTTATTTGTGTGAAAGTTATGGGGAAAATATTTTTTTTAAATATTTTTAAGGAAATTTAATGTTTTATTAGGAGCAGAGACGCTCCATCAAATCAAATCAAATCAAATCAAAAATTATGAAAATTAATCCTGCTATTCTTGATATATAAGTTTTTAACATGACTGTATTTTATGTATATTTAGATAGTTTCATGACTGGATTATATATAACGGATTCAGAATTGATCTCCTCACAAATATTAGGTATAACAAAAAAATTAAATACACCTCATTTTACTTATATATTAAGTATATACTTACAAGTAACCATTGTGTAAATTGTTGCAAAACATATTCACCTGCTCGTTGCTACCGCAGACTTGGTCAGCAGTGGCAGGTTTGCTTTCTCTGGAAATAATAAATTTATTTCTCATAAAAAGTTGTTTTTTTACAATGAATAGGTCGACATTTAACCCCTATTTTACCTAATGTAAAGTGACGATGCGGTCGAAGATGGATCATGCCTATCTAGATACAGACTATCCACTCTGGCCTTAAAAATAGCTAGATTATATTGTTCCGGGAATACATCAGCAGGCAACAAATTCCACTCCTTGACCGTTCGCATTAAAAAACACGAACTGAATCGCTTAGTGCGGATGGGTGGAATGTGTCCTACAAAAGGGTGGAATTCTTCTTCTTCCCACGTCTTGTTTCCCGGTGGTAGAATAGGGCTGGTTGAATTAAGTCGTGTACCTAATTCCTTCGCACATTCACCGAAATGTATTCGATAGAAGACTGACAGACGAGCTACCCTGCGCCAATGTTCAAGGATATCAACCAAGTAAGTGACAACCAAGTAAAAAAGTTCATGATAGTAAAAATACACGCAACCTCTAAAAACCAAAGGTGTTAACGTTGCCAACATGTGACTTATTTCTTTAGACCCTTGCGGATGTAAGTAGAACGGTGAAAAATCTCCAAACAAAGGTACACAGTGACATTCTACTATCTCTTGAAAAGGCACGTTTTTAGTATCATAAACATTATTCATCATGTTTGCTTTTTAATAGCTGCCTAGTTAGTAGACAGTAGGACTTTTGTCAAGAGTCGGAATGAACACAATGTAAACTTTTTCCATTGCTGCTCACGCGCCAATTTTATCTTCTGATGGGTATTTCTTAAAATACCTACAGAAAGATTATGTTGGACTCCAACTAAACCCTCACTATGTCCTCTACAAAATACTAATATATATAATTCCATCGCATGGGACCCGTTTCAAAAAAAGTATTCACTTCTTTTCATTCACAAGACTGCATATCGTCCTTATTGGCCTTCGCACCTGCAATGTACCTGAAATTCAGTGTACTGTCATCAGCGTACCCTAAGGTATAGGGTACAAGCAGATCGTTAATGTGTAACAAGAACAGTGTAGCGGACAGAGTCGACCCCTGAGGAACTCCGGCATCAATAGCTTTTGGATCCGAGTAGTAGCCATCTAGGACTACGAAAATTGATCGTTCTGCCAGAAAGTTAGATATCCAAGTGCGAAGGCCAGCAGGGATACCAAATGAGGGAAGCTTGCTTAAAAGGCTTGCATGCCATACCCGAAGGCTTTAGAGATGTCGAGATACACAGCAAGAGCCTCGCCGTGTTTCTTGATAGCCTCACTCCATAAGTGCGTGGCATACACCAGAAAGTCCCCAGTTGACCGATCACGGCGAAATCCGCACTGGCAGTCGCTGAGGAGGTCATTACCTTCGAGGTGTGCCAGGGGCTTGTTGTTCAGTACACGCTCCATAATTTTACAGAGTATGAAGGTGACCGAGATGGGGCGGTAGTTGACTGGGTCTGCACGACTACCTTTTTTGGGCACAGGTTGCACGTTTGCAAGCTTCCATGTATTAGGTAAATAAACTTGTACACTTATACGTCGGAAATATCTAACAGCTTTGCCTGCACTTAACTTCGCTTCTTCTAAACCGATTTTGATTAACGTGGTCTCTGCAGATAAAATTACCCGAATAGGTTGCCGATTTTTCGCTGCGGAACTTTAAATTAATATTACAACAAATTTAAATAAATAAAGTTATTGTTTAATAAATCTAAATGATAGAAAATAAAAATTATTAGTGTGTAGAATAAATAAATACTTCTAATTATAATGTTGAAAATTATTATCAAATTTGCGCCATAATAAATAAATCGTACAAATGTAATATTTATTTAGATTTAAGTGTAAAATTGTAATATTGCATGCCAGATTTCGTTAATATGGTACCCCAAATTATCCGCAAATAACCATCTTATGATAACCATGTTATGTACAATAGAATATTAGATTTAATTTATTCGGTGGTAGTTTGTATAGTCTGTGTGAATAAAAATATTTCTGACTCTTCCGGTCCGGATCAACATGGGGTAATCCCATGTTGATCCGGACTTCTTTGCAGAATAGTCCTGCCTTCCTGCCAGGCAGCTCGTAAACGGCGAGCAAAGGCTTACTGTCACTGACACCTTTACTAGGTGGTAGAGTTTTGCAGCGGACTCGCTCGGTTTGGTACCACCGCCTTACGTATTTCTGCTTCCTTACCCATTTCCGAGTCGGTACTTGTCATTGGTGTATTCCGGTTGGGAGGGTAAGGTAGCCGGCAAACTTACTCTTGTACGAGGTCTAACATCCCGGTCTCAGTCGGACTACACACCACTATCACCATTGGTGTCTATAGGCGGCGTGAATTTCTTACCATCAGGAAATCCTTCCGTTTGTTTGCCTTTCCATATTATAAAAAAAATCTGTCACCAAGTCACCCAGATGCCGCAGGGCTCTCTTCAGCAGCAGCCGGCCGGCACTGCGGTGCTTCCGCCTCCGCAGCCCCCGCCGGGGCCCCCGCCGAGGCCCGCGCCGGGGCCCGCGCCGGGGCCCGCGCCGG
>DVZN01001130.1:0-10782 GCA_018237365.1 Caria ino melicerta
AAAAATGCTAAAAATGTATTCTGCTGCCCAGTTTAGTTGCCTATACCTATTTTTTCTTAAATATCTCTAATGTACAGAAATCACTTTTCTACAATTTTATTATATGTATTGATATCGTCGGCTAATTGTGGGTTCATACTACAATGTAACTCTGCCTACCCTTTCGAGGAAATATGGGCGTGAGTTCAAAGCAACAAAACAAACACGTCAAGTAAAAAAGACTCTTTTTTACATACTAATAAAGACTATTATATTTAGTAAATAGTCCTTAAAGTGTACCACATCGCGTCTGACGTGAACGTCCTGAGTAATTAGTAATTCTTTTCATAACATGGCCAGAACACTTAGAATGATGAAAAACAGAATACTTCATAAGGGGAAGTAGGTCAAAATATACTCAACACTATTTCATAACACACGTAATGTACCAGAAGTGAAGTTTTAGAATAAAATAATGTTCTGACATATCGTGTAGCAAATTCTTTTGAGTCCTGGCAACATTTTGGTTATTGGTATTATATGTAGTACTTGGGTCAACGAAAAAAGAAAAAAAAATTGGGATTCGAACCTGGGTCCTCTGACTTTGTACCAACTGGGCTATTACAACTTTGAAGATGTCAACGAATTTTCGTATTCTTATGATAATTTTTCAGAAAAAACGAAAAAACTCATATTTGTTACGGATGTTAGTCAACGATATTATACATAGAAATACATATTTATACATAACATACATATCTTCACGCCAAGTCCCTTACGGAGTAAGCAGAGAGTATCGAGTGCCAAGTGTCACATATTTATGTATCAGAATAAATTTAATAAACGCCTAGACCCAGAAATGCGAACATATATGTTCATCACATAATCGCCCGCTCCCGTCGGGAATCGAACCCGAGTCTCACTATTCGTCGACGTGGTAAGGCAACTACGCTACCACTCGGCCAGCGAGACAGTCTCATTTAATATCGCGATCCTGAACAATATGAATTCTAAAATATCACACGGTTAAGAACAAAAATTTTTACGGCGCCAGTGGGAATTGAACCCACGTCTCCAGCGTACCGGGCTGTTGTGCTAGACCACTACACCAAGGCGTTGTGGCCAGCACCCTTCGAATTTATCGTTCTTATTCTTTTTATCGATTACGTCGAATTTAATTTCCTTAAAGCGGAGGTTACGCTTGAAAAACATAACCGACTATATAAATGAAGTTAACAATGGCTCATAGATGATTCAATGAACTGTTTAGCACAGACGGAACATTCAATCTCATTCAAATAAGAGTTAGATTAAAGATGCAATTATACATCGTGTATCTTAAATAAATAAACTAACAATAAAAACGTACACTTACTGTTTGGCACATTTTGAAAATTCTTGAGTCTTTTACAAAACACCACTAATAAAAAAACTTTTTAAGGGGATTTATGTGCCGAACAATAGTGAAAATAAAATTAAAAAAATATGGAACGTTTAACACAAAACTTAACATTACCATTAAAGTATCAGAGATGTTCGTAAGGAAGTGCTATTCACTATTCTTCAGCACAAAATAAATAAAAAAAAACATGTGACTTCATACACTTTAATATATCACGTACAAAATGACAAAAAACAACAGCTTAGCATGCATTCACATGGTGAGTAACCTTAAAGAACGAAACTTTATCAGCCAATCACAGCTCTCGTTAAAAAAAGTAAGTGCTACGATTGGTTGAATGTTTCCGTTCTGTAAGCATGTTAGCACATCATATGTATGCGAAATATAAAAAAAAACTTATGATATCTTTGGATATGCACTTCCGTACTAGCATTTTTGATACTTTATATATAAATTTACTCTATAAAATCTTAAATACAACAATAAATTTCGAAAAAAATATATAGGTATTATTAATGCTAAACAACGAATATGTAATATTTTGGAATTTATAACACTGTCTCTATAAATATTATACAAGTGATTCTAAAATGTTACACAAACACACTATATATTAACCATATCCATAAAAGCAGCATAAATAAAGAAAATATATGAAATTTAAGATTTAATTTAATAATGAGTGAGGTATTAAGAAAAATTTTCTGGGCTGGGTCAGTGGCGTAGTTAGGTGGACAAGGGCCCCGTTTGTACAGAGAAAAAATCGGATCCTCACCCCCTCTTTTCACATAGTTTGAACCTTGGCCTTCAAAACTATAGATAGGAGTGAGCATAGCATAGTAATTCAAATTTGACTCGATTTGAATATGATTCAATCTGATGCGGTGAGGAAGGTGGATGAATCAAATTCAAATGACTTATATGTCAGCTTATGACCGCACTACTGAAAGCTGACAATATGTGAACGCAATCCTCAGCAATAAGGGACCGATAAAGAAGAGAGATTATTAGATAGCTACCTTCTCTTTTCAAAGCTTAGATAAGAGGGCCCTGGTGCACTGCATCACCTGGCCCTATGGTAACTACACCTCTGAGCGGGGTATAATTTATGTTTAGAATCACTTAGTATAATAAATTTTTTTTACATCGACTGAATACATTGTACTTATCTAATGAAGACAAACGTATAAAACTAAAGCCACGGACAAATTATTTTAACTTATTGAAAAAAAAAAATTCTCGGTTGGAACATTGTGTAGCAGTGGAAAAAGCTTAAATATTAGCTGTGTCATACATAATAACCATATATCGCCACCAGGGTTTTATAACTTTTCAACCGAAAATGAGGAAGTTGTATGTTCAGCTTTTTGTGTTCACCGATGGAGCGATTTCCCAAATTGTTTTTTGTTTGCAAGGGTACACTTTCGAGTTAATCCTAGTTGTTTTGCTGCAAGCTGACCTTAGGCTATGCGAGTAGAGTGCAAGGGTGTGAAGAACTACCGGGTCGAGGATCTCGGTTTCCCGAAGATTCTCTCCAAAACTTTCAATAATCTAAAGAATTTGTTGGGCTTCATGGAGGAGCTGCGATGGCAAGGGTAGGGTAGTGATGGAAGCTATAGACGCAAAATAGGCGACAATTTATCGTCCAGTTGCGGAGACCCTCACGAGAAAGAAGAAGAGAGCTTAGGCTAGTATGAAAATAATGGCAATAAAGCGTTCTATTTAAAATTTCGTTATAATTATAAGATTATTTTCGTTTTAGTAATGAATACCATACATTCAGAATAGTCATCAGTTTAAATGTATTGAATTGTTAAAAACTATGTCTGCGGCTTTAGTTTTTGTTCGATAAATTTAATACCACCTGTCTTTAGCAATAACTTGAGACATTCCAATACATATAGTATAAAATCCATCATATAGTGCTTTCAAAACAAACCGGCGAATAAAGATTGCATTATTCCCAATAATAAAAATTTTATACACCTGAAGATTTGTAAAACCTTACACATATCAATATAACATCTACTTAATATATTTGCACAAAAATCAATTTAAATATTTGTGAAACCGATGTAAATTTCGCATATTTAATACGTCTTATATAATTTAAGATTCCTCTATTTAAAAGGGGTAAAATATTAAAAATATATAACCTAGATACTGACAATTTAATTTTAATATTATAAGAAACATTTTAAAGGGAATGATTTCATATATATTAAAGATAACATTAAATATTAAAATATAGGAATGATATTTAATATAACAAAGTATATGTCAACAAATAAAATTTTTGGGTGTATACATTTGGTTAAGGCACTTATAAGCTCTAAATTAAATTGCTTTAGTTTTTAATCATACTTTAACAAGTATTTAAGTAAAATTTAGATTTAAAGATTCAAATGCTGGCTAGGCTTGTAAGAGTAAAATACATATTTTTGTGAGTATTTTATTAAGCGTAGGCACAGTAATGAAATATTGCTTTAGTTTTTAATCATACTTTAACAAGTATTTAAGTAAAATTTAGATTTCGATCTTGCATTTGGTGTCCGATCAAAACAAAAAAAAAACTTTCAAATTGCTATGCTGTGACGTCAAAGGCAAATATCAAGATACAGAATGCTGTAATCAATGTTTTAAATGTCTAAAGACGCACTTACAGCCAGAATTATTTGTTTTTTAATGCCAAGCAAAAAACTTTAAATTGCTCTATTGTGACGTCAAAGGCAAATGCAAATATCAAGACACAGAATACTGTAAACATTTTCTAAAAAGTTATTATAGGCGCATTCACAGCCAGCATTATTTTTTTTAATGCCAAGCAAAAAAAAAAATTAATTGCTCTATTATGATGTCAAAGGCAAATATCAAGATACAGAATGCTGTAAACAATGTTGTAAAAAGTTGTTAAAGGCGCATTTACAGTCAGCATTATTTGTTTTTTTAATTCCAAGCAAAAAAACTTTTAAATTGCTCTATTGTGACGACAAAGGCACATATCAAGATACAGAATGCTGTAAACAATGTTGTAAAAAGTTGTTAAAGGCGCATTTACAGCCAGCATTATTTGTTTTTTAATTCCAAACAAAAAAAAACTTTCAAATTGCTCTATTGTGACGTCAAAGGGAAATATCAAGATACAGAATACTGTAAACATTGTTCTAAAAAGTTGTTTAAGGCGCATTTACAGCTACCATTTTTTTTAATGCCAAGCAAAAACCCTAAATACAACAAAATTCCCTATATACAAAATATCTGCAATTAAAAGGTAGGCTTCTTAAAATATTTCGCAGTTAAAATTAAATATTTAAAATCCTTATTGTGTACTGGCCTATATTATAGGTAGACTTCCTGTTATTAAGAATTAACATATTTCTACACTCCTTAAATTCGTCATCTACGAATTTACATTTGAAAGAGAACGTGATTGAATGAAATTGAAGAATTGAACGTGTGTTCTTTATATAACTTTATTCTTGTTTTTACATTACAGTAAAGTGATGATTGGTGCTCTTGGGTAATTTTCCAGCGGGTAAGAATATTAATATTATCGGTAAAATAAAATTTTCGTTTTAAAGGTACAGTTAGGGGTGGCCATTAATTACGTGAGGTATTTCAGTTGAATTTTACTTAGCTGAAAGAGGAAAGTCATTCTCACTTACTCAGCGTTATCACGTCATTTTTGTCAAATACAAGTCGAGTTAAATTTCACATTTCACCAAGAGGTCGAAAAAAAAAATTGCCTAACGTAAATATTGGACAAATAAATCTAAAGAATTCAATGGCTTTAGATGCCAGAGATGCCAGAGATCATTGCATCTTAAATACATACTGTACTCATGAGAAATATTTTTTAAACCTAATAATAGTAATATTTTTACTGCTTACTTGTTACCGCTAAGGAATCTACCGGATATATAAACATTGCACGGTGTTTTAATTATTGTTAAGGCTTTTTTTTACTCTTCATAAGAGAATATTAATATTAAATAAATTTTAATATAGGATTATTATTCAATAAATTGATTACTTTTATTTAATTCATTAATATAGATACTGACTTAAATAAAACTTTTTAAATATCAGTAACGTGATAGAAATATTTTTAATTGACTAAAACTGTAAAACATTCGAAAATAAAATAATGAACATATGTCTTGTATTATTAAAGTATTTAAGTCGAGGAGCTGTGTTATAAATAGATTGTTCATCGCGTCAGTAATATAAAATATTAAATAAGAAATATCCATTCGTTTCATCTGACATTCAGGTTCTTCTTTCGATATGAAAAGTTTACTTGGTAATTGAGTTGCCAAAAATAGCTATTTATTAAAAATATATAACAAACGTTTATGTAAAATTGTTGTCTTGTATTTAAACATATCGCTTTTGGTCTATTTAAGAAACAAAATGAACCACCTCTAACAAGCCCTCAACGAGTTTTGTGACAAAATATATATTGATAACATATAGAGTGAACAGTGTAATGATTGGCACTTTAAGCGGTTTTTTACCAAGCATATCCAATAAATTATATATTTGAGATATATTTTCGTTTTATTGGAAACCCATTTACCATTCATATATTAAATGGTACTATTAATAAAAAAATAGATATTATAACTGTAAAATCAATATAAACTTGTTTTTATAGAATGGTACAATCATTGGCACTTGAGCAAAGTAATTAGACACTAGATGTTTGATACCTAGTGTGGGATATGTTTAAGAAATGGTACATTATACCAATTTACTGCAGTTGATAGAATATAAAAACAGTTTTTTTTATTACCTAAGATAAATTGCCAATGAGTGCCAACATTTCAACAGTTTACGTTATATATAAAAATATGGAATTTAACATATCTTTATGCCAAGTTACATGGTAGGCAGAGAGTATCGAGTGCCAAGTTGGAAATGTAATAAAAATAATGGATACAGGGCATAGCACAACTTAGTTTTATAATGCCATTAAATTTAGAACTGTAGCTCCTCGACTAAAATTAATTTATTTTGGTGCAAATTGACTAGGCAACTAGGAGTGTTTTGTCTAGACAGCTAATAAGGAACTAACACAATTAGTTAAAATTAATGACTTTTTGAAAATTGTTCCTTTGGCTTATGTATTCCCACTGTCCCATTAAATTGTTTTCATAGCTGCTTTTACCGTCAGGGAAAACATTTACCTAGCACCTAATCCTACTAGGACCAAATCTAGTATTGAGCTTGGTTTTCATTCTAGGTTGCAAAGGTCAGATGGCAGTCACTATGTGTAAAAACTGCCCTTGCCAAAATCCCTTAGATTAGGTAGCCATATCATCTGATATAGGAACGAGATAAGGCTATGATGAAGAAGATACTGCAAGAACAGAGTAATATTATAATAGTAAGTGCTTGCTATACTTATAATTTTCAGCGTTTTTTAAAATATGTAAAATTAAATGTATATTTTTCAATATTTCTGAGAGATTTTCTTAATATTTTTTTCCGTAAGAACGTTCTCCTAATAATAAACAAATACAACAAAAAAGAATTAGTGAAATCGGTCCAGCCATTCAGGCGTGATGCCGTAACCAAGGAAAACGGGTTTCATTTTTATATATAGAGATATACAGATACCTAGTATCAAATTTCCTGACTGAGCAAATTACGGTTATTATTAAATGGCCTCTGTGGTCGAGTGGTGTCGGTGTCCGACTTTGACGCGAGAAGTACTGGGTTCAATTCCTGGGTCGGACAACTTGTTCTCTATGAGTTTTCTTTCAGTATTTCTGAAAAACTTAACGTTGCCTGGGATTGGATATGTGTCTGATTGGCGACTGACTTGCCAATCGTCTCATCATGGGACCTAATATCGTCAGCCAATCCTGGGTGAGTTTGTAGTATGTACCTCTGCCTATCCATTCGAGGACATGTGGGGGTGACGATATTTTATTATTATTATTTATTCTATAAACAGGCAACATTGCAAAACGCTAAAAACTATATAGCAAGCAGTTACTATAATAATATTACTCTGTTCTTGACTTTACTTTGTTCTTCGTCATAGACTTATCCAGTTTCTTTCAGGTCCCGAAAATAAATAAAAAGAAAAAAAAACTATATTGTCTTAGAATTACTCAATACAAACAACAGCAAGTCCTTGGTAAAAAAAGCTCGGACATCCAGTTACTTCTTAATAAAACAAAATTCCGCTTTTCACTTCTAGGACAGTGGGAATAATTCTTGGATATTATAATTAAATTTAATTTTGGGAACACTATATTTTAAGGCAATAAATGATGCTGAAAAGGCACACTAATATTGCCATTTGAATATCCGTTTATACTAAACACGATTTGGCATCTGCTATTCACTATAAAATTATTTATAAGCATGGCAACACCTTTTAACCGTCACATTGTAACTATTCAATAGTGTATAAGTACCTTTAGTAAGAATTTATCCTAATTTATGCTAAATTATTCCTTCAATATGCCCATAAGCCTCTAAGCTCTATAAACGTAAAATATAGCTTTAAATTAACTTGTAAATAATCTATTTCATGTATTAATATTAACATAGTATAAAATAATAGAGAAATATATGTATCTTACAACAGTAAGACAAATGGAATGTTTTTCATTGTCGTATTCCGAGACCCAGACCATCTTTGGTACCAAATTATATGAAAATACTTGTGATGAGTTTGTGACATGAGCGATATTTGTCACAAAATAGGATACGGTATATTTAGAACGTATTGGCGTTTGTAAAGAAATATTTTTATATTAGAAACTATTTGTGTTTCGAACGTTAAAATCAGATACTTATTGCTGGATTATTAAAATAACTTGGTGTAAGTGTACACAAAACCAACCATATAATGTGCTCATGCTAATTACAATACTATATTGTTATATAAATTCAATAATGAATCGGCTAACTATAACGACAGTTGGGTTGGGTAGGAAAAAGGATATGTCTAATATATTGGTCCTTCGAGCCGGATAGATAAGTTCATAATACACTTTTTACTCGTACATGTTAGAAAAGATTCAAATTCTTTTCTTCTATATAGATGTAAAACTTAATTGAAAACTCGTTTAATTCAAATATTTTCTTATTTCATTAGAATTCATTTATTGTGTATGCGTGAAAATATCCTAACCCCGAAATACGAACGTCTGTTTATCACATAAACACACGCCCCTCGGAACTCGAAGCAAATAATCACACATAATATATCAAAATATTCGTTTATCCCAAACAAGGTAATAGACAAACTTACAGGGTGTAAAAGATACATGTCATTAACATGTATATTTTACACTCTCTCTATCTACAATTAGTATTTGAGCATACAGGGAATATTTAAACGACAGAATGAGAGCTAATGTAAGGTTTTTTAAATTTTGTCTATGGTAAATGCGCCAATACGTACTAAACTAAGATATCAAATTTTGCCGATTCATTTTGGATATGTGAATTTCCATATGTTTTGTAATTTTAAACAACAGTAGCAAACCACAACTTGCCTGCGCGGAAATTGGTATATATTTTTAAATCAAATGAATGTAATGCCGCTCGTGCGTTAGGAGGAAGAAACTCCGCGGAAAATTGGGGTATAAACCTGAGCATTGGACTTACTATATAGCATTCCAGGGTCACAATTCAAAATATTTTGTAGTATTATTATGTAGTTTTATATAAAATAGTCCAGCAATTTAGCATAATTAACTTTTCCTTAGCGAAATAAGAATTCTCATCAACCAAAAATAGTCGGCAAAGTTTGACGAATACTGTATCAGATATATTTGAAATCATGAAAACCAATTAGGATTTATCTTTATAAAACCCATTCGTAACTTCGACGCCTTCATGCGCCGGACTTTGACGAGACGACGGAGGTGACATTGTATATTCGCAATTTTCTAACAAGCGAGTTTTGGAGGCGAACGAGTCGAAATCGTCAGCGGAATACGACATAGATGTTAGTATTTCTACAACGCCATTGAGTTTTATGCTATCCCGGAGATGTCTGTGGCGTTCGCAGACCCTGTTCGTGACATGGTAGCAGGGTGGTTGGTTCCGCAAAGATCTGCCGCGTCTCTTACCTGAGCGTCCACAGTCTGAACAGCTGACTAATTCCTCTGGAGTCCCGGTTTTCTTGTTTTCACGGTCGTCGCCGAGGCAAAAGTCGCAATAGGGCGATGGTGAGGCCTGGGAACATTTTTTATAAGATATGACAACGGACAAGCATACATTTTTTAATTGTAAAAGAAATCCGTCAGTTCTTAGATCAATGATTCCCAAAGTGGTCCAGGTGGACCCCCAGGGGCCAACGAGGGACTGGATAGATGTCCTCACTTAGGTCTTATTTTCACAATTTTAGGTTTTACGTAACATTTTATTAGGAACATTTTGGGAATATGGTAGAAAGTTAACAGTGGGGGTCCACCGAATTTTTAAGGGGTCTACACGAAGTAAAAGTTTGGGAAACTGTCTTAGATGGAAATTTTGAATTCTAATGGTCTTTCTGTTAATATGTCGTAAATATAATATGTACATTTTTAGGTGCTAACACACAATATCTTTTATTCAATACTAACATACTTTTCATTCCAGAACAAATGTGACAAGCACTGTCGTTAGGGAGATTGCAATAATAAGAAAATATCAATAATAGTTCCTTTCAAAGTCAAAACTTAGCGGTCATATGCAATATGGAGGTTATGTAAAAAACTTAAAGAACATTTTGGTTTCATACAAAATCTTAAATTTTATTGGAGTGAACAGACTTAACTCACGGCGATGTTGTAACTATCTTCGCTATGCAAAATATCGTCGTAACAGTGGCGACGGACACACAGAAATGCCGATGACGACATTTCATAAAATACTTTGATATAAAAACAGGGGGTCATCCCAAGTTTTTTGTTATAATATATTGCAAAACAAACAAGCAGACGGATTTGCTGATTGTAAGAAATTCACGCCTTCTATAAGCACCAAAGGTGGTAATGGTGCGTTGTCAACTTGAGGACGGGATTTTTGGCTTAGTGCAAAAGTTAAGGTAAGTAAGTATCCGTTAGAATGCCTTACTCTCCAAACCAAAATACGTCAATGGCGAGCAATAACGGTTACACACACGGAGTTACAGGTAAGATAATGGCATTCTAGCTCTTCCATTCTTCCACTTAGAGGTCACGGTGGTAGTGAAAATAAAACTGGGCTCATCTGTTACGAGCTACCTGGCAAGAAGGCAAGTGGAAGCGAAGGAGCTCGGATCATAACGGTGTATAATTATTATTGTACAGTATTAGTAATTTATTTTTGTAAGCTGCGACGTTACCTTGGTCTTGGGCTCCTTCAAGTCGGCGGCCGTAAGGGTGGGCACAGGTGCGGGCGGCGGCGCG
>DVZN01001131.1:0-10781 GCA_018237365.1 Caria ino melicerta
CATATCCAATCCCAGGCAACGTTAAGTTTTTCAGAAAAACTGAAATAACTCATAGAGAACAAGTTGCCTGACCCAGGGATTGAACCCAGGACCTCTCGCGTCGAAGTCGAACACCGACACCACTAGACCACAGAGGCGATAACCTTAAAATATCATCATATTATACCTACCGTATTATACCGTGTTATATGTACCGTAACCAATATTATATTTGATATTTGCTATCGTCGGCTCTTGGTAAAACTTCCACATATTCAAATTTTTGAACGAATGAACACTTGAATCAGGGCTAATGACTTAAGTTAGCCCTGATGATGCTGTAAAAGCGAAACCGGTAGGCTATATAAATAATATCAAATTAAAAGTGATTTGGAAAACAGAACAAGTGTTCATAAGTTCCAAAATATGAATTTATAGCTGTCTGCCGGCTCAGCTCTATTTGAATTTTTGGGCGAGCAGAGTGCTCAGCCAGAGTTAACATTATTTTGGGGGCCTAAATCGGCCCTCTCCAAGAGTGACTCTTGTGAGACCGAACCTTGGCTTGGGGCAGAGTCCTGACTTAAATTATTTATAGAAAGAATCGTGACATCGTTTCGGTCTGGGGCTACTATCGTAGCGGTAGGCCAAAATACCTTGATGATACCTCGTTTGTAAATTGTAATCGGATCATCAGGATCCGTCAATGTGTGACGAGATTGATGACGCTCGAGTTTAATGCCCTACAGGGATGGGCACAATTTTGATAAAGATAATATAGATATAATATTTTTGGGTTTTATTGTTTACTAAATTTATCTTTGATTTCATATATATATTTCTAAGTGTTTGTATAGTTAACATACATGTACAAATTGCTTATTTTGGAGTCAGATTATTTTGTAATTTGTCTTGTGATATTTATTTATTTAATTAAATCTCTTTTGAATTGCCATTTCAATTAATACACTAAGTTATTTTTTTTATTCAATGAAATTGTTAAGTTTACAGAATTCATAAAAATTAGAGGATATTGAGAAAGTAGAACTGTTATCTTGAGAAAGTAAGACTGTCATTACAATTACCTGCAATGGCTGACAACACACTCATTGGAACAATATTCATCTTCCCACTCGCTATTAGCAATGGCAGGATTTTTACAACCTTGACGAATGCATGATGGTGTACTTCGATTTTCACTTTGCTGAAATTATATAAGTTTTAATGTTATATTAAAACTAATATTTCTAGTCTTTTTAATTTTATTAACAAATATTTTGTTCTGGATTGTTAAGTAACAAAGTTGTTGTTACACTGGCGCTGCATGAATGTGTTTGAAACACAATAAATATGTTAGCAACATTGCATGTAATAAATACGATTCTATAAAATGAATTAAATTAAATAAGTCAGCATAGTTTGAATTTTAAAATTGTACTGATTATTATAGTGAAAATTTTACAAAAAAATAATTAAAATATTTAATAATGACATGATATTTTCATTTGCAAGTTTTTTTGAATGAAGTTGTTGATTTTAGAAACTTTTTTTCGGCGATAGGTTATAACTATGCAAAAAGTTAGTCAAATTAATGTAAAGAAAATCAAAGGCTAAGAACGCAAGGATTTTGGCGTTTACAGCTTGTTATCAAAATAGTAGTAATATTTGATAGAGAGATTGAGTTGGACTAACACACTTTCTTAAGAGTGAGATATATGCATACACTATAATTTCTTTTTACAGAAATTGATTATTTAAATATTTTCTCATCCTGAATATAAAACCTCATTAATTATTAGTGCTCTATAACCGAGAAACTATTGCTCAAATTAATGTCATTATGACAGAAATATGTAAAGCCACTGCCTTACATATTTCTGTCTCCATGACATTAATTACAAAATTTGGACAAGTTGTATGATACAGCTCGTAAAACGGCAAGCTTAAGCTTACTGCCACTAACATCGTGACTTCTGAATAGGTGGTGAAGTTTTGTGGCAGCTCATCCCAATTGGTGCCACCGTTTTACCTATACCTAAATCTTAAACTTCAGTGCTTGCCGTTGACATGTTCTAGTTTAGAGGGTAAGGTAGCCGGTAATTCTAATTTTGCACAAGGCATTACATTTCAGTCTGTTTGGCATTGCACCATTACAACATTTGGTTTCTATAGGCAGGGAATCTATGAATGAATGAGTACGTTATCTGCTTGTTTGCATTCAAATATTATTTAAAAAAAACACACAGAATCCTATGACAAAAAAAACCTTCAATAATTAGATTTTTTGGTCATAGGTTTCTGAGATAAAATTTATATTGCCAGCTGACTATAACTCCGAATAGATATTATTTATTTTGTTACCTGAGTTTTTAACAAATTTATAAATGGTGAAAACCCAGACTCATTTGATTTGTAGCTCAAGCAATCCTGTTGTAAAACATTTCCTTTGATTAGATCATTTAAAAACCTTGTTTCTATTATTTATATTATAATATAAATTTTGCTTAAAATATGTGGTTTATTTTTTTTTCTGATGAAGTGGATAGTACGAAAATAAGCATGCAGCTTATTAAACAATACTAAAATTACTATGTCTGTCTGTTACGCTTCCACATTTGAACCAATAGTTTTAAAAACAAATGGATGGTAACTTAGTTTATTAAAAAAAAGAGTAGTATTTCTTTTGCCTAAATCAATCCTTATAGGGTTTAGTAGAAAATCTTTACAATTCTGATTGCATGGGTAGTGGCCACTACATCATATTTTATTAATGGGTCAGTTAGTATTTTATAAAGATCTTAATAAATGCTATTAAATATTTTTATGAAGACTAGACTCAACTAAATTTTAATTGAAAAGTCGAACGTCTTAAATAATTAGGTAGCAAATCTATACACATTAATAAAATTGGAGTGTCTGTTTGTAATATTAAAATAACTGCTGTAAAAAGCATATCTATGTATACATGCTACATATACCTATACATACCTGTCCGTCTGTCTGTTTGTTCTGGCTAATCTCTGGAATGGTTGGACTGATTTTGATGGGACTTTTACTGGTAGATAGCTAATGTTATAGGTGATAACATAAGCTACTTTTATTTTCGAAAAATAATTAGAGTTCCGTACAAAAAAATAAAATCATAAAATGTTTATAAAGACACATATAGACATAGTCGGGGTTTTAGCTAGTCTTATATAAAAACTACAAATACACTTTGATATATCATAATAATAGCAGATTTTATCTCTTTATGTATTATATAATTGATTGTCAAAAAGAAAACAGAAAATGCTGATAGCTAAATTGAGTTTTGAAGATATTTTATTGTAAATATTAGAAAATAATGAAGTCAAATTTCGAAGAAGACTGCCACATCTATAATAGAATATGATGTTTTATCAAATTTGTATTAAGATATCTTTGACATAATTTAAAAACATTCGAACTTGGGGCAAATATGAAAACAATGATATAAAGAAATGCTTGACACAAATTTTTATATGAGAAATTCTAATTTAACTTACCTCTGGTGACTTTTGTGGCATCCCCATGTTACCATTGTTATTACAGGTTGGTTCACTTTTAGGCACTATGTTTTGGGACATTGATTGGTTTTGCGGTTGTTGTTGCTGCTGTTGGTGATTTTGTTGTTGTTGTTGTGGAGGCTGTGGAGGAGGTGGTTGCTGTTGTTGAGCGTGTTGATGTTGTATTTGTTGTTGTTGTTGATTTGTTTGAGACTGCTGTTGGTGGTGTTGTAATTGTTGCTGTTGTTGTTGATATTGTTGGACCTGGTGAGCTTGTTGCACCTACAATAATAATATTGTATTAATACTTTTGTGTATATATATATATATATATATGTTTAATTTAGGAATTTTAAAGTAGTAAAAGTGTAAGAACCTGGTAAGTGGGCCAACTTGTTTTATGAGTTATTTCATTTTTTCTGAAAAACATAATGTTGCTTGGTATTTTATTTGTACCCAATCAATGACAGACTTGCTACCTGTCACATAATGAGAACTAATATTGTCGGCTAAATTTGGGTGCACAATTTAAAGAGTTTCCTTAAATTCCCACTATCATTTTATTTCAATTTTATACTTTAATATATTATATACCTGTTGTTGATGATGATACTGCATAGGTGTATGAACTGCTGCCATATTAGGTGGAGACTGTGGTGGTACTTGTCTGTAGCCTGGCGGGGAAAGAGCTGAATTCGCTACATAGTTAGGAGATTGTGCATTTTGGTAACTTCTTGCTGACTGTGCTATGTTCGGCTGACATGTTTGAGGAGGACCAGATGAATTTAGTTGATAAGCTTGAGGGCTTTGTCCTGTAACACCCTGAAAAAAAGTAGATAACATTATTTGTTAAACAATTAAAACAGGCAAAAAGTAATATAAGAGCAAATAAGTTGAACATTTGTGGTGTGGGTGAGAGATTGTGTACAGAAAAAGGACACAAAGAGATAAGACTTTCCAATAAAATGAAATCTTGAGTATCCTGTACAAATAATTATAATGTTAATCCTCTACCTAGTTGTACTACCAATAATATCAATAATTCTCAAGTTGTACTACCAATAAATCAAGTTATTTGTTGGTCAATATCCACAAAAGTGTAGGCAGAGGTACATACTAGTACCCACAATCAGCTGACGATATTCCGTCCCATGATGTGACAGGTGGCAAGTCAGTCGCTAATCAGGCACAAATCCAATCCCAGACAAAATTCTGTTTTTCAGAAAAACTGATTAAGCTCATAGAGAAAAAGTTTCCCAGGAATCGAACCCAGGACCTCTCACGTCAAAGTCAGACACCGAAACCACTCCAGTACAGAGACAACTTTTTTTTTATATTTGTACACCACTCTGTGATTATCCAATCTTAGCATGAATATTTAAGTGGATCTCTATTGTCATTATAATTATATTGTGTACACAAAAGGTTGCATGCTAATTATGTATCTACTAATTATATCTCTTCTCTTATATTAAGGATATTATAAGTCATCATATGTCTCCCCATGTATGTTCAGGTGCATAATACGGAATAGATCATCTTATTTTTTAAGTAGCTTGTAAAAGCCTACATTAAATGGGTCTTCACCAACTAGACCACTATAACTAGAGTTCTGTGCTATGCAGCAACTTGCCCTGTAGAAAATATCTTTCCTGCCACTATCAGATCAGTATTTAACACAATTGTTTAGTTTAATTCTTTAGGTGTCTATGGGTGATGGTTATTTCTTACCATTAAGATCACCATGTAGCCTATAGCATTTTAACAAGGAAACATGATATCACAGGATTTAACAATAGCAAGATCTAGTGTCAGGTTATTCTTAAGTTAAGGTTATCAATTATCGTTGCTATAATTATCCACCAAATTACTTAAATTTTTTGTAGGTTCTTTTGATACATAATATACAAGTACAATAATTAATAATAACATAATATAGTGTTATATCATTTGTTGACAAAGTACATTTATTTCATTATATTATACCAAATTCAACAATTACGTATAAGCTTACACAATTACAGAGACTTCATATTTTGAGTTGAGAAATAATATATTTATGGATTTATTTCATAGAATAGCAAAAACTTCATAACAGATATTAAAGTAGGTATTACAAGTATGAAAAACATTTTGTATGTAGTTACAATATACCCATGGACAAAGATACAATATTGCTTAGTGCCCCTTTCACTGTGCAAGCAATGTATACGACAATATTGTTATTATAAAGTTTACACAACCTGTGAGAATGTGTTAAATTTAAGATTATATTATGAAATGGTTAAATTTAAGATTATATTATGAAATAGTTTTTCCACCATGAAAATTATAAATAACTTTCCAATTTCACATTTAAAAAATCAACTATAATTTAGGATACCTACTCAAATTTTTTATGTTCAAATCTGTTTTTGAGTCTAAAATATTGATGCATTGGCACCGGTATTTTTTTTATTAAATATATATTTTGTAACATAGTGGTTAAAACTTACTTGATATTGTTGTGGAGTATGTCCCATATTCCCTTGATAATTTTGGGGTGATTGTTGGGGGTTGGATGGATAACCTTGAGGAGGTCCTGGAGTGTATGTAGCTGGAGATTGCCCTGAAAAGTTCTGTGGCGAGTATCCTTGTGGTGTAGTGTTAGTTCCATAACCTTGAGGAGAATGTCCATTTCCATAAGCTTGTCCTGGATAATAATTGCTATAATTTGAGTTTGCATTGTTGTGATTATACATGGCTTGCGTTTCTTGATCGCCGCTCTAAAAATATTAAGTCATCATGGTCAGTGCAATATTCTTTGTCTTTGTAAGTTAAGATTTAAAACGAAATGAGAAAATGTTTATTCACAAATAGCGAAAAGAGATATTTCGTACAAAGACTATCGAAATATTGATTTAAATTATATGTAAAACAAGAATGCGGGCTTGCAGAGCTTATAGTAAAGCTTACCGGTCAACGATGCGATGTCAGATTTATAAATAGCATGTATAAGATTTACCTTCAATTATTATTACTTCGATTTAAAACAAAGAGTTTTGTAAAATAATATCATATAATAAGTCTATTTCTGCATAATATTGATTTATCAAATTAATTATATCGGAAATAGTGTAAAAGCTCAAGAACTTTACGCGAAGCGAAAGACATTTAATAAAATTTGACAATGACATAAAAGTTACTATTCACCTTCTTCTTTTTCTACTTTGGTAACCCGATTAGTTCGTAATATATTAATACAATGACCACCAACTGAAGCGAGTTCTTACAATAGACTGCAAGCTGCGACGCGTACTCGTTATTGATCCCGTTTTTAGTACGTGTGGCAGGGCCCCTCGATTCCACGGAACAGTGCGCCGCGGCTGCGCATTTCAAGTTCTCGGTTGTTCGACGTTCGTTCACCGTAAAAATTTGTTGTTTTTTCGTTTTAATATTTACGCGAGTCATTTAACGACTAATAACATTTAAAGTAATAATTTATTAGTAATATATTGGAAAAATCAATAAAATGGTACAGTTAAATATTGCACTTTCATTACAATAATAATTTTGATTTAACTTGTGAAATCTATACAAATAATAATTTAAGTGAAAATCATACTTTGTGTATTTTTAAAATAGTGACTGAAAAATTTGTAGGTCAATAATTATTAAATACCTTTTAAGCCCTTCTATTTTTTTATTTAAAAAATATCATATACCACTTTTGATACATTCTTAATGCAGTTAGTGTTGCAAGATTGAAAAAGTAATAATTTATGAAATTTGTGGTCATGTTCACTCTCTAAAATGTTTTGCCCGAGTATATTTTTATAATTTTAGGTTTGAAACAGTTGAAATATAAAACTATATTTTATGGCAAATTTCCCATAGAAATACTTGTATAACAAAATATTTGTTTGTTAAATTAGTTACTATTATAGTATAAATTTACCTTAGACACTAAACTTGCTCGATAAGCAGCCAATGCTTTAAGATATTCCTTCTTAGCCACTTCAGTTTTCTGCTTGTATACCTGTAAACATGAACAGTGTAAATAAAACTGTCAAAGTCAACTAAAAGTTGTGTTTAGTTGTGATCACTTACACTTTTATGCTCTGAGTCTAGGCCATCCCACATGGATGCTACTATTTTAGATACTTCTCCAAAGCTTGCATTTGGATTTTGTCCTTTAATAGCTGCTTGTGTGTCTCGGAAAAACAATGCGTATGCTGATACAGGTCTAAAAATGAAAAAAGGCATATTAATATCATAGATCACATGTTAGAATTATATTTATTAATATTAAGATGTCAAAATTTTGATGACTATAGAACTAATACTTACTTTTGAGGTTCATTAGGATCTCGCTTTTTCTTCTTTTTCTGAACCTTGGGTTTCTTTTGCATCTGACCTCTATTCATGCCATTATCCATTGGTTCTGGGGATGACCTTTTGACACCCATGCTACTTACACCTATCTGTTAAAACATAACTTTCATTAATTTATAAGTTTTTAAGTTTTATTAAAATATACCTATTTATAAGTAAAATAAGTTAAATTCTTGTGGTTAATTAAATATATAGCAACAGCTAACTCTGCAATTAAAAAAAAACCAAATGTTTATTTTATTCATTAGATCATTGGCAATACAAATCTAATCTAAAATACGTTAATTTAGAGTTGAAATTTGCCTCTACCTGATGAAGCGTAGTTTGTTGCTGCCGGCTCGCTGAGCAATAATGGATAGGCAGAAGACTTTCCGCATCACCAGGCAACTACCAACAAACAATCAATGTATTAGCACTATTTATAAACTAATTTAGATTTTTTAATCAAAACAGAATTGTATATGCCAATGAACTACATTAATAAAACTTCTATTACTCTCTAGCAGTCCTTTAAATCATAGACTTTCATATCTTTCTAACTAAACTTTTCAAGCTATAAGACACGGTAAAAGGACGTTATATATTTTAAATTGAGATAGACAGGTGCATTGTGCAAAGTAAAGTCAAGGAGAATGAGTATGATCAAAAGAAATTTTTTTTAAGGAAATCGGTTGACCTTACGGGCTGTCCCTGCAACTTCCCAATAAATCAACCACTAAGTGCTTGCTTACAATGTTTTAAGAACTCAAAATATGTTTAAGTCTTCTCTTCAAATATAAAAGTATATAATTTTTTTCTATTTGATATCTCTCGAATGAATTGATCAATTTTGATGAATTTTGCGGCATTTGATGCAGTTTTTTTAATTTATACAAAGTTAAAAGCAAAAAAAAAAACATTTTGCCAAAAACTTCGGAGTAATTTCGAAAAATAATTTTTTTAATATTTTTTTCTCCAACAATAACTCACGAACGCATCAACCAATTTTCATAAAATTAGTGATGGTTGACACAGTTTCTCATCAAACTGCGTCAACCACCACCTGATTAGTTTTCGATCAGTCGAGTTGTTTAAAAATTATTTAAAAAAAAATGATTTTTCAAAAATTTTATTTTCAAGATTTCTCGAAATCCATCCGAGTGAATCAACTGGAATTATATTGAGAATCTAAGTTTGCAGATATCCAATCAAATGATACCAATTTTGTCCAAATCAGACAAGCCATTCAAGTTATGAAGGGTTTACATACATACAAACACAAACACCCACACACACATATTTACATCTGGACACCACAATAAAAACAATCTGTTTAAATAATGTAATGATCTGATTAAATATCGATTTTCGAACATAGGGGTGAACTTCCTTCCTCACTTTTGAAAATATTCAATTTTCTTAGTAGGAAGTTAAAAAACACAAGCAGATTACAGAAAGTAACCATTGTTTAAATGTTTCTTTTGTAACATTTTAAAAATGGCTTTTAGAAATTATATTAAATTTGCACAAGCAAGAGAAACTAGAAAGAAATGCATAATACTTATGGTCAAAGTAGTGTAAATGTTGCATTATAGTATAATACTATAAACTAATTTATAATCACTAATAGCATTATTTTCATAATTAAATATTAACTAACATTTCTATCCTAATATTTATAGTGTATATTTTATATTGAAATAATGTCACCAAATATTTTGCATTTAGTATTCTGGATTTATTTATTTATTTAAACTTTATTGTACACAAATAAATAATTGTGACTACAAAAGGCGGACTTAATGCTAAATATGCATTCTCTCCCAGTCAACCTTAAGGCTAACAGAGATCTTAGTTTGCACGTAGGTACATAATTTAGCACAAAAAGCGAGGAGAAGAAAAAATAAGTATAGATATTACTTCATAATAATTAATCACAGGACAAACAAATACAATAATACACACATAATATCGCCTCTGTGGTGTAATGGTACAGCTTTCGCCTGTTAAGACCGCTAGCTGCTTCGGGGATAATAGGCATGAAGGTACTTTTTTTTTAATAATATTTAATAAACACATAAATATAATAATTATTAAATTTAGTAGTGAAATTTGGCAGCTGGTAGTGACTGGATAGTGAAAGTAGGATCTCCCGTGCCCTGTGGCATGCTCTGATGGAGGCCTACATTCAGAAGTGGACTACAATAGGCTGATGTATGTTCTATATTTAAAAGCGGATAAATGGGAATGAATTTGAGTTCAAGTGTTTCCAATAGTGTAGAAATTGAAAAACTGCATCAAATACTGTATAATTCATTAAAATCAATTAATTTGTTTGAGAGATATGATCAAAATTGAAAATTTAAAAAAAATGTATATACCTTATTACCTTTATGTTTGAAGAGCCTAAAGCAGTTTGAGGATTATAGCATATTTTGAGCCCTAAAAATATGGTAAGCAAGCACTTTGTGGTTACAACTAGTGGAAAGTTGTGTCAATTTTTTCCTAAATGTTTATATTATGTTACAAGTAAAAAAGTACAAAGCCTACTTCATGGTAAGATACTACTGTCACTTATTGATATTATATATATCCTACACCTGTATGTGATATGGGTGGACCTTTAAATGACAGTAATAGTGTCATATTAGGGCAATGATCCCTACCACTGCTTGTTGTACAGCAAACTGTCACCAGTGGTCTTAGGATAGCTCAAATTAACCTATACTTGCTCTCTATGACCTGCCATACAGGGAGGCAGTGATCTATTTTACATAGGAACTCAGGGTGGCAATGGGGAAGCATTACAATACTATATTATTATATACAATTCAAGTATTACAAATAAGAGCTGCAAACCCTGGTCACAGTAATGAAAGACGATTGTAAAGAAAGGGGCTTACAGTTGAATGCGAACAAAACCAA
>DVZN01001132.1:0-10780 GCA_018237365.1 Caria ino melicerta
CGTGGCAACACTGCTATATTCAACTTCCAAACTCCAAAGTACGTTTCATAATATTTATTTAAATTTTTGTAAATGTATTTCTTTAATTTATTATAAATTCAAATAACCGCTAAGGCGGTTGGTTTGTAAGACACCAATGAATTTAAACTAAAACTTTCATAACTTGACTACTTCTTGATTAATCTAAATTAATTATTGAAATTTCATGAAAGTTTGCAGACGAGAAAATTACAGTTATTTACTAAAACACGTTTATTGAAGATAAACAGGCATTGCGTATCACGTAAACTGACAAGGCAAATTAATACAAAAGAGTCGAGACTATTTTGAAAAGTTTTTAAGTCATCATGGCAACTGAAAAATTGCCTAAAACTCAAAGACGGAAATCACAGGTAAGTAGTTGTCAATCATTTCGTTTCAAGGTATGACTAGATCTCGTGGGATAGGTATACTAGGTCAGGCTTTAGCTAGTATATTAAAATAGGCTATAACCATCTGATAAAGAAGTTTGTCAAAGCCCAAAAACTTTTAGCTTACATTCTTAGTTTATCTCAACATGTTAATATATAAATATATTTAATAATATTGTGATACATACATCCATACATATCTCCTATCTATTAAAGATCTAGTGAAGATTTGGTGATCCTAGGTTATTACTTCCTTCTGCTCTGTACTGAATAACAAATGAATATACACCCTTATGATCATGACTCCATTAGTAAAAGCTATATGGAGTAACTAAGGCTACGCTTATTTTAGAAAAGTTTGAGATTTTTTAACCTTAAAATGAATCCTGTATCTATGAAGAGAGTTATGAATGTGGAGGAAGCCAGGCAAGTATGTAGGAGTCGTGACACTTGATACTCTCTGCCTACACCGTAAGAGACTTGGCGTAATGATATGTATATAAAATGAATCCCTCAAATTCACTTATATAGCCCAAGTAGCGAAAAATTTGGACAGCAGCTATTGGATTGTACCGTTGAGGTTTGTCATATCATAAATTTACATAAATTAATATAGGTATGTGATAATTGTAGTTTTAATATTCATGTATTAGTTTCTATTTGCCATTTCATGTTACCTATTGTTTCTTGATGTAAATTTTATAGTTATCATCGGTTATATTGTCTAAATTAGTTTAAAATAATGTCTTCAAATAATATATATATATTTATAAATGTAACTTCGCAGTGGTTCGCCCAGGAGAATGGTACTACCACCTTACCTATTCCTGCCACCAGAGAATCAGTGCTTACCATTGACATGTTCTGTTTTTTTTTTTTTACTTAGACCAAACTACTGCATGACAGTTTGTAGGTGGTTTTTAAGAGGTTGGAGAGTTTTAAAGGGTAAGGTAGCCAGTAAATTTACTTTTGTAGAAGACCTAACATCACATACGTAGTGAAAGTCACTACATACACTTTCATATATCTATATTTTTTTTATTATTGATGTAAGAAAGTTTATTTTTTAATCAATATCCTGCATATAACTAAATGGTAAAATTATAGTATTTACATAATATTGATGTGAATATGTTGTTTTATATAACTATATTTTGGCAATAGTATTTCGTCAATTTAATGAGTGAATCGAACCACCTTAATAGTGTAAATTAACATCACTATGTTTATGCCTCTTCTACAAAAATGCTTTGGTAGTCTGACTAGAATTGGCAAAAATCGGTTGCTAGTAGGAGAAGAAAAGAAGAACTCGAAGGAACTCAAATGAACTCAAATGCCATATCCAATATATGACAAATCAAATTGTTGCCTCTTTTCAATCAAAATGCTTATAAGGCAAGACATATTGTGAGTAGAAGTGGAAAATTAAGAAAAAATTATCTTATGTCATTTAAAATGAAATTTATGAAATTACTAGTTGTCCCTGTGAAACTATGCTCACTAATGTCTATATTTGGGATCTTTGAAGTTGTGCCAAATTACACTTAATTGAGAAATTTAATCAAAATCGATTCAATAGTTTCAGAGTTCATCTATAACATACGCGCAACATTTTTACATGAATGAAATATAAATGTTTTTTTAATATTTTACAGCACCGTGAAAACAAAACCAACAAGATATGTAAGGGACTAGCAATTTACTTTTTGAAGCAAATGTTTTTGTTATTTAGAATGGGTTTTGAAAAGGTTGTTGACTATTTATTTTCCTTGTATTGGCAAGACAAACACACACCAATCCCAGATTTATCAAAAGAACACTCAATCTTAACTGAGAGTGCTGTTTCACTAGCTGCCAAGATACGGAGGAAAGAATTGAAGTCTGAGGATTTAGTGAAAGCATGTATTGAAAGAATCAAGCAAGTAAGTTTTTAAATAACTATTCTTCTTGTTTAATATTCAAATACATAATGGTTAGGAAAACATTGTAAGGAAACCCAGATTTGTGTATTCACATTTGCCCTAAACGAGAATTGAGCCTGATTTCCCTTCTGAGTTGTAGAGGTCAGATAGAAGTTGCTCTGTGTAAAACTAGAGCCCTTGTCAAATCCGCTAGATTAGGTAGCCAACCCGATACCATCTGATATAGAACTGGGATAAGGCTAGGGCGAAGAAGATAATGTATCCAAGTGAAAAAAGACTTAGACATTATATTACATCAACCTGTTGCATTCCATTGCTGAATGTAGGCCTCCTCCAAAGCATGCAATAAGATACAATCACTCACTTTCAATATCCAGTTCCTACCAGCTGCTCTCTTCAAACCAATAGGCCACCTGGCCAGAGGCCTTCCAATGTTAAGTTTGCTGAGTTGTAATCTCCATTCAACAATTCTTTACTCCACTGGCCATAGCGATCTGTTCTGCAACAAATGTGACCAGTCCACTCAAACTCATCAATAATCTTGTGAACAAAAAAATAAGTACTTTATCACACCTTGATACCACTTCCAATTCAGTTTGCTAAAAAAATTTAAAATTGTATAAATTTAACGTCAGGGCACTCCCTTCCTCCCATCACTATATTGCAGTGGTGTTTTAATTACATTTTAAATAATTTTATTCAACAGTAATATAAGTATTTGACACTGTTCCTGCTACCAAAATAAAATATATCTTATATTTTAAAACTTAATTTTTGCTTAAAAAGTATAACTATGTACAAAAACAGTCATCATTTTTTCATTGTGTTTAATTGTGGTCCTCTCGACAAAACAGACTAACTGCCTACTTGTCAGGCAGCTCATAATAGATAGCATGGATTTAGAAACCAAGATTTATATGTGTAAACAATTTATAGTCAATTAATTTATACAAAAACTAATGGCCCGCACTGGCTTCTTACGTTCTCTGTTTCTCACATATATCACATTAGACACCTCCAAAATTATCAGTGTTTCTCTATAATATTATGCATGTAAAAAAAAAAAAATATCGTCACGCCCATTTATCCTCGAAATGGTAAAGGTACATACTCGTATGCACCCATAATTAGCCAACGATATTAGGTCCCCTGATGTGACAGGTGGCAAGTCGGTCGCCAATCGGGCACAAATCCAATCCCAGGCAATGTTATGTTTTTCAGAAAAACTGAAAAAAACTCTTATTTTAAACAAGTTGCCCGACTCAGGAATCAAACCCGGGACCTCTCGTCAAAGTCGAACACATACTCCACTCAACCACAGAAGCGATTATTAAGTGTAGTATTATGCATGTATTATACATATAAATCTTCCTCTTGAGTCACTCCTTTGTCCCGTATCCCGTATCTATATCAGATGATATCGGGGTCGGCTACCTAATCTAGGAGATTTGACAAGGGAAGCAGTTTTTACACAGAGCGACTGCCATCTGACCTCTGCAACCCAGAAGGAAAACCAGGCCCAATCCTAGATTAGGTCGAATTTGTATACACAATCCGGGTTTCCTCACAATGTTTTCCATCACCATAAAAGCACTCAGAAAATGTACTTAAGTTAGAAAAACTCATTGGTACATGGCGGGGTTTGAACCTAGACTACTCGAATGAAAGTCCAAAGCTCTAACCACTAGGCCACCGAGTATCTAGGACTCCTATTCCTTAATAAAATCGATCAATTAAAGTAGGTAGCTTTAAATATGCAAGCCTAGCAAGTAAACCAGTTGAAGCAATTAGTGCTCGATAACCGCGGCTCTAGACCAATTTAATTGCTTATCAAATGTAAGATTTTGATAAGTAAATGGAATATAATTTAAATGTTGAAATAAATATTCCTTAATGAATATTTGAAAGTGGACATTTGAACTCAATTTATTATATATAGATTTATATATCCCTTACGGGGTAGGCAGAAAGTATCGAGTGTCAAGTGTCACGGCTTCTAGATACTTGCCAAGCTTCCTCCACATTCATTACTCTCTTCATACATACACGCCAGTTTCGGAGATTCTTGAAACCAACCTCGGATAATACACGGGCAATTTAATCATTAGATCTCCCTGGGTACCTATCGCCATCCACATTCGCATTGTAATCTGTTTCATCAATTTCGCATCATCGCAATTTTTTATATATAACTAAATGAAAACCGCGACTTCGGCTGCGCGGGCCTTTAAAAATATGACCAAGTTTGTATTAATATATAGTAGGCGGGTATACCTATTAATATAAATGTGGGTCTTACAAAAGATCCACGCGTATGAAGTAATTAAGTACCCTTACCAGTTTACAAACTTTAAAAAACAATCCTTGTAAAAAGAAATGGAAAATCGTTTATCGTAAACTCATTGTGATTATATATCGTCAAAATGACTACCACTATTTCGTAAGGCAGTCTCTGAGAGGAAGAACCGTCAAGAAACCTATTCACGATTTTAAATCAAACAAAATGTACACATTAATTAATGTACTGTTCCATCCATTATCTTCATTATTAATATTATGTTCAGAAATTTGTCTGTTAGTTTGTTTGCCTTTTAATATTATAAAAAATCATAGAAATAATAGTCTACTAACGACAAATATTGCATCCAATTATACATGTGAAGCAAGCTTATTATCTCATTCGTATACTGTGGTAGAGGTTTTTATATATAGAAATCTGAAACAAAATTACTGTGGAGTTATTTCTAAACCTCCTTGGCATGTATATATTGTTTGTTTGTTATTGTTTGGTATGATTTACTCATTAATGTACTATTCATGTTTTTTTTAAATTTATTTTCATCTAGCCCAGTTACAGCTTTCGAGATTTTGTTATAAAATTTCACGCAATTTCTTACGAAAGATGGGCTGCACTTAGCTAATCTTGATTTTGGAAGAAAGAATTTGTCTTTATTGCGTGTATTAAATTTTTTTCTTTTTTTTGGAGTTTGTTTTCTAATTGCGAACACTTTTTTGTGGCAGATAGCTTAATGTAACAACCCTGAATTCCCCTGATGGAAAGTGGAAACAGAGTCTAAGGAGATGGCACGTTAACCTAGTAAAAGCCTATTCACATTTGTTTTAAATAAATCCAGGTTCTACTTTATGTTACATTTTAGAAAAGCTTCGTAATTTTTTTTTAACATACATTTATTGACATACTAGTTACCTGCCTCGGCTTCGCACGGGTGCAAAACTGATAGTAAATATACTACAGAATGTCTCTCACAGACATCACATTACTCACCTTTAAAACTATCAGTGTTTCCCTATTATTTTATGCATGTATTATACATATAAACTACCTCTTGAATCACTCAATCTATTGAAGAAAACTGCATCAAAATCCATTGCGTAGTTTTAAATATCTAAGCATACATAGGGACATGGGGACAGAGAAAGCGACTTTGTTTTATAATATGATATATATTGAGCAGATATAATGTTAATCATATCATTTTACAGTACGCTCGCATTATGTGGTGTAACGGTACGGCTGTCGCTTGTTAAGACCGCTAGCCACAATCGGGCAACTTTTCTTAAAATGTTTTTCAGGTTATTCTGAATAAGCATGACGTTGCCCGGGATTGGAATATGCCCGAAGTGGCGATAGGCTTGCCACTTATCACATCCTGGGCCCTAGTACCTTGGCTAATCGTGGGTGTTCTAATATATCTACTGAACTTGCGAGTCGTGGAGATACTAGCACATCTCTGCCTACCATTGCGGGGATAATAGGCGTGAAGGTACTAAATAATTACTTTTTTTACACGTTTCTTCTGAACGCTACCCATGCGAAGCCAGGATAGATTGCTAGTTATCTGAAAACTTAAGAAAACATCTCGAATATAAAAGTAAGTAAAATATAATAAATAAATTCCCTGCCCAGTGGAGTGTTTCATTTCCGGGACAAGTCGTTTTGTCGTGTAGCATATTTTATTTTCCCCGATAAATGGGGAGATTTCCATAAAAAGGCAGTTTGCTTTTTACTTCTGTTAACGTATGGAGAGTCGCACGTGGCGACCCAATAGGAAGATGGATTGACTTACGAAAGAGTATTTGAATTATTAGTCTGGTAACTTTTTAAGGGTAAAAAAATGTTGGATTGAGTCTTAGTTATTTGTTAGCGAGAACTTTCTTCCATCTAGCCTTATTCCGTTTCTACATTAGATGCTATTAGGGTCAACTACCTAATCTTGGAGATTTGACAAGGTCAACAGTTTTTATACAAGCGACTGCCATCTGACCTCTGCAACTGATAAGGGAAACCAGGGCCAATACTAGATTAGGTCGAATTCGAATACATGAATGTGGCTTTCGTTATGACGTTTTCCGTCACCACAGCACTTAGAAAATGTACTTAAGTTAGAAAAAATCATTCGGGGGTTCGGCCTTGAAATACTAGCGCTAACCATTAGGTCATAAGGTTCTCAATATCTGAAGTTTTTAATATGTTTGTCGTAAGAAACCGTAACCAAATTAAATCACAAAGTTCTTTGAGTCACGCAGACGAAATTGCGGGTAACAGCTAGTGTTTACTAAATATAAACTTAACGTACAGAGTACAGATTGACACTACTATTTATATTTACACACATAAATAAAACTGGAGTGTCTGTGTGTAATAAAAAAATAACCACTTTTTAGTAAATGCATATGTATGTATAAATGTTACATATATCAAAACTCCCTGTTTTAAAATTTTTGGCTGTCTGTTTGTCCTTCTGTCTCTTTCTTTCGGCTAATCTGTGGGACGGCTGCACACATTTTGACGGGACTTTCACTGGCATATAGTTGATGTAATAAAGAGTAAATTAGGCTAGTTTGATTTTCGAAAAAGAATTAGGATTCCGTGCAAAACATGAGTTATTAAAGACCCACGCTGACAAAGTCACGGGGTTCGGTTTATACAAATTCATACTCATCCCAACCCACGTGTTTCCACTTCATTGCTCACCAGCACTTCCGTATTATTCAAACCCTCGACTACAAATGAAACAAGACGTATTTTCTCACATTATGATATTGTTAATAAATACACGATTAAAGTAATTTTACTCTGTGCAACATAATATAAAATTACTTATTTCTTTTAATAATACCACCTATTACAGACTGTTAGCTATTGTGTATTTTATGTGAAGCATTCACGATTTTAAATCAAACAAAAAGTACACATTAATTAATGTACTGTTCCATCCATTATCTTCATTATTTATATTATGTTAAGGAATTTGTCTGTTTGTTTATTTGCCTTCCAATGTTATAAAAAATCATAGGACTAATAATCTACTAACGAACAATATTGCAGGATTATGAAAAATATTGCATCCTATTCTGCATGGACGCAAGCTTATTATCTCATTCGTATACGTGGTAGAGTCGAGATTTGTATACAGTAGAGAGAGAGAGATAGCCTCTGTGGCCTAGTGGTTAGAGCTTTGGACTTTCATTCGAGTAGCCCAGGTTTAAAAACCGCCATGTACCAATGAGTTTTTCTAGCTTAAATACATTTTCTGAGTGCTCTTGCGATGAAGGAAAACATCGTGAGGAAACCCGGATTCGTGCATTCGATTTCGATAACTAAACTAGAACTGGGCCTGGTTTCCCTTCTGGGTTGTAGAGGTCAGATGGCAGTCGCTATGTGTAACCAGCGCCCTTGTCAAATTCCCTTGATTAGGTAGCCGACCCCGATATCATATGATATAGAAACGGGATAAGGCTATGACGAAGACAGTAGTAGAGTCTTTTCCACGATCTATAAACACTTGCAATAAGTTTACATGGATAAATAAACGATTTTTGTATTAAATTGAAGTTTAAGTTTTGGTAGCTCTACCTCGATAAATCGTACGTCGTATCACATATTATATTATCACATATTATAAATTATATATTATCACATATTATATATCTCATGTGTTTGATTTGTATTAAATTGAAGTTTACATTCTGGGGACCCTACCTCGATAAGTAAGACGTATCACATATTATATAAAGTAGTATTTATATGTTTGATTTCAATTAAATTGAAGTTTGTGTTCTAGTGACCCTGCCCCGATAAGTCACATGACGTATCTCACATTATATGAAGTGGTTCTCATATGTTTGATTTGTATTAAACGAATTTTAAGATCTGGTAACCCTGCCTTCATAAGTAGTATGACGTATCACACATTAAATGAAGTGGTTCTCATGTGTTTGATTTGTATTAAAATGAAGTTTAAGTTCTGGTAACCCTACCTTGATAAATCGTATGACGTATCACATATTATATGAAGTGGTTCTCATATGTTTGATTTGTATTAAATTGAAGTTTAAGTTTTGGTAACCCTACCTTGGTAAATCGTATGACGTATCACAAATTATATGAAGTGGTTCTCATATGTTTGATTTGTATTAAAATTTAGTTCAAGTTCTGGTAACCCTACCTCAATGAGTCGTATAACGTATCAAATATTATATGAAGTGGTTCTCATGTGTTTGATTTGTATTAAATTGAAGTTTAACGTCTGATAACCCTGCCTCGATAAGTCGTATCACGAGCCGCGCCCCGAGCGCGACGATTATTATTTCGAGCGCCGATCAACATGAAAATGAAGGTCCATAAATTTATTAGACATAGTGTCGGTCGATTTGCCCCGGGCTCGCATTATATAAAATATGTCAAGAATTAACCTTTATCACACAAAGAATATTTTACTTTGGGCATCGAAATCGATCAGGAAACTTCATCCTGATTATGTTACGTGACATGTGAATTTATAATCTGCTTAACTTCCCACTAAGAGAATTAAAAAGTTGCAAATGTTAGGAAGGTATTGTTATTTTACAGCGGCTCGCCCGGATAGAATGGTGCCACCTTAACTTTTCCTGCCGCCATAACGTCAGTGTTTGCCGTTTACGTGTTCCGGTTTGGAGGGTAAGGTATACTTACTTTTGCACGAGGCCTAACATCCCAGCCTGAGGTTAGCGGCGCACCATTACCACCTTTGGTGTCTATAGGCGGCGTGAATATCTTACCATTAGGAAATCCGTCTGCTTGTCCGCCTTTCAGTATTATAAAAAAAATACCAAATCTTCATATTTTTAGGTCCCCCGAAACGATTCTGACTATTTTTAGTGTGGTGTTCAGATGTATGTATGTTTGTGTGTATGTATGTTCTCAGGTTGTTAATAACGTTGTAGAAATTTAAAAATCGCGACAAATGTCGGAAAATTCATCAAAATCGATCAATTCGTTCGAGATATATCAAACTTTAAAAAATAAAAAACCTTTTTATTTGTAGAGGTCAAAGTAGCGTTAAATATAAAACATATTTGAATCATAAAAACATTGTAAGCAAGCATTTAGTGCTTGAATTTAGTGAGAAGTTGCAGAGACGGTCTGTAGGGTCAACCGATTTTCAAATTTTTTGATTATAGAATATTATTTGACCACCACCTCATCTGTTGGTAAGTGACAATGCGACCGTGAATCCTAATATTTCCTAAGCCCCCCATTTGCAAGCTGCTTGTAAGAATCACCTCTGTGGTCGAGTGGTGTCGGTATTCGACATTGACGCGAGAGGTCTCGGGTTCGATTCCCGGGTCCGGCAACTTGTTCTATTTATGAGTTTTTTTCAGTTTATCTGAAAAACATGACGTTGCCTGGGATTTGGATTTGTGCTTGCCACCCGTAACATCATGGGACCAAATATTGTCGGCTAGTCGTGGGTATATACTAGTATGTACCTCTGCCTACCCTTTCGAGGATATATGGGCGTGACGTTATTTATTTTAATTTTGTAAGAAGGCAGTCGATCGATTCTATATAGGATCCCGGACCAATATTGAGTAAATCTAAAGATGTCTTTAACAATAAATACTTTGCTAAGACTGTCCGTTTGCTTACTGTCTATTGTTATAAAAATTTAAATAAACGTGACTGGAGTTATATAGCTTATAATAAAACACTGGAAAAGTAATACTAAAAAATTGATCAGTACAGTGCTTAAGTAATCATTGTATATTATATCAATTATATCGACTACACAGATTGCTTGTGATTTTCAAATTAATTCTCTTGAACATAATTACGTAATTATCTGTTGAGCAATGGCACCACTTAAAATTGCTTATTATTTGTTTATATATGCAATGTATATCGAGTACTGAGTTATAGAATATAGAGGTGTCTTGTTCTTTTACTATACGATTAGGTAAAAAGTACCGACGAGTATTGCTTTTAGTTTTAGCAGTTAACAATATTATAGAATGTCCTTTCAAGTTCTTATCTTCGTCCATAATAAAGATTATATTACAGTATAGTACCCACACACCCACATTATAGTAACCCATTATTATTTTGTAGGTATCAATAACATCTCCTCGTAGCCTTCTTTTTTCCAATGTGATGAGCCCAAGAAT
>DVZN01001133.1:0-10778 GCA_018237365.1 Caria ino melicerta
ACCTAGGTCTCCCCGGGTACCTACAGCCATCCACATTCGCATTGTATATCTGTTTAGTCAATCTTGCATCATCCATTTTGATGAAATTTGGTGTATTAAAAGTTTATAGAATACTTTTATTACCTATTAGAGAATACTTTTTATCCGACTGAACATAAACGAAAGCAATATTTTTTGTAAAGTTTGTTTACACTCCTATATTTAACCATAAAGTCCGAAACTTTATGTGGGATCAGTTCATGTGATTTGTTAGGTGCTATTTATTTATTATTTATAATGTTCAACTAACTACGGATGAGTTAAAAAACTTTAAAACATTGTAACATTAATAATAATATATGGATCTTGAAAAAGAATCATAAACATGTGGGGTTCTGAATAAGTCGTTGCTAGTTCCTACGTAATTAAATGAAACTCACACTATTTCTATAACCCGTTCAACAAACAGACTTGTGCTGCCACCCACGTATCACTATATAAGGCCTTCGGGCAACTAATCCGTGTTCCTTTTCGCGGTTCAAAATAACGTATATTCTCTGTGCTATTATTTCTATGCCTGGAGGCGGGATAGCGTCTACAACGAATATTTCGACACTTTGAACCTTATTGTGAATATAATACGGGTGTTATCTGTGTTTTAAATCCGTGCAAACATTAATTCGCAATGATCTAGAATTACATGATGCTCGCTCATTATTTGGTGCAATTATGACAAGGATCGATTCTAACGGTATTTGGATTACTTCAGAGGTCTTTGATCGGAAATCAATTTATATCAATACCTATGTCTGATATCCTTTTTTGTGTTATGCTATATTCATTTGAACATACGTTTTTACATTGCTAATAATATATGCAAGCTTAATCCGTAACAGTGAGGAAGTTGGCACAGGTATAAATTGATAAACTATGCATATAAAATAAATTGAAGCGTCAGTTTGTAATATAAAAATAATAGCTTTTTATCAGTATTTATAAAAGTATTTACGACACGTACCTACAACAAAAATACATTATTAGATTATAACATATATATTATAATTTAATAGGCATCTATGTAAAAATGGTTTGTTTCATAGATACCTATATTACAACAAAAAGAAATCATTCTTCGGTATCGGTGACCTTTATCGAAAAGACGAAGAGTAACTAAAGGTAAGGTACTAAAAATTAATAGTTAATTATTTGGAATACTTTATTAAAAACATATTTCCTAACAAACTAAATAATTAATGATAGCAAAATGTTAGGAAATCATTTACTATTTATTTTTATTTCTTTATCTCTAGCGTTACTCGTTAAATTAAGGTCAATTAAGCTCCACACTGTATATTGTGGTATGTCTAGATTCTAGAAGATAGTTTGATTTATATGTATTAAGTTGATATTTTGTCTGTATTGAAGCTAGACTAGGATTTTCGTCGGGAGCAAGAGAAAAGATGAACTTGTTTTTTCATACTTCTTTAGGTTAGAGGTGGCAAACAAGCAAACTTAATTTTGTTTAGGTATACACTATATTAAATTAAGGAATTTTATGACACTTTGGTCAGCCCGGTCCTGGCGGGAACCGCACACTAGTCTCGTCTCCGGCGTTGTTCTGAACTGACCAATGGTTCATGGGATAATGTTAAGAATTATTACTATTATTGGTTCCTCCGGGAAGTGAGCAGCAGCGCCACTCGGAGACGACATTCCTTCAAGAAAAGAGCTTACTCATCCTAAAAGGCAAGGCAATTGTGATGCCCCTGATGTTGCAGCTGTTTCTGAGAAGTAGTGATCAGTTACCATCTGTGAACAGGTGACTTACTTGTTCGTTTGCCTCCTTCTGCTATAAAAAAATAATCCGTAACATCGTAACATACACTGCAGTCACCTACCTACCTTCAAGGTTTATACGTATAATACATGCATAAAAATAAAATAAAAACACAGATAATTTTAGAGGTTTATAATGTGACGTCTATTAAAGACATTCTGTAGTAGATTTAGTATCAGTTCTTGCATCCGTGCGAAGCTCAGGCAAGTCGCTAATAAATAATATTATAGAGAAAAAGTAGATATTTGTAAATATAATATACCCGTGTGAAGCCGGGACGAGTCGCTAGTATTATTTAAATGAAATAAAATAAATAAATCCAATTAACGAACCTGTTAAGGTCAAAATGTTAAGAGATTAAAAAGATGTTTCTCCACTATCATTTAAATTGTTTAATTAACACAATGAATTGTGATATCAAATATACAACAATAAAAAATAAATATAATTTGTAAGTGATTAAAAATGTATTCGTTTTTAATTACTTGACACTTTATGTAAAAATATTCTTGCAAGGCAGGTTCCTTAAATTGTCCGTATTCAAATTGCGAAGAAATCCAGCTGAGTACGTGTCGTGATATATTCGGAGCAAGCACGCGGAAATATAAAGGCAGGGGTACATGGTTAAGTATCATAGTTGGCGAAGAATAAATAAATATCATATAATGACTGTCTCGCTGGCAGAGTGGTAGCATAGTTGCCTTACCATGTCGGCGAATAGCGAGGCTTGGGTTCGATTCCCGACGGGGACAGGCGATTGTGTGATGACCATAGACGTTCGCATTTCTGGGTCTGAGTGAGTATTAAATTTATACTGGTATTTATATATGTGTTTCTACGTATAATATTATCGTTGGCTAACACCCATAACTTAAGCAAATAATTTGCCTATTTGGGGCTAGATCAATATGTCTGATTGGTCCAAATATATTTATTATTTTTATATGATTTTATATGAACAAGCAGACGGATTTCCTGATGGTAAGAAATTCACGCCCGCCTATAGACACTAAAGATGGTAATGGTGTGTTGCCAACCTGAGGTCGGGATGTTTGGCCTCGTGCAAAAGTAAGTTTACCGGCTACCTTACCCTCCAAGCCGCAACACGTCAACGCCAAGTATTGACGTTATGGCGACAGGAATAGGTAAGGCAGTGATACTATTCTACCCCGGCGAGCCACTGCGAAGCTCTACCACCTAGTAAGAAATCACGGTGTTAGTGACAATAAGGCTATGCTCGTCTTTTAAGAACAGCCTGGTAGCCTGGCAGGAAGGCAGATGGTCTCTATTCTACAAAGGAGATCGGACCAACACGGAGTTTCTGAATGGTCACTACATTCTTATTTTATATATATCACTCCACAAATTACATAATTGGTTTAACATCAAATTAAGAAAATTATTTGTATGTGATATAGGTCAACGATAATAGTACATAACTTACTAGAATTAATCAATTATATACCCAGACAGTATTGTCTGCCACTGTCAGGAATAGAACCTTGTAGTCATCGTTAGGCGTCTATGTTCACCACTTGACTAATTTCTTCACTTTCTCTGCTCATACCTATAAATTCCACAATTAAGAGTATCTATGATTTGATAAACTTTACTTAAATTTATAGTAAACAGTCCGTACAATGTAAGAAAGAGACATTTTTTGCAAATACCAACTCCATTTAAAACGAACCGTACCGTTTATGTATTGAAAATTACATATATACAATTACATATGTAATTGTCAATTAGTGTACGGTATTATAACACATATTATGTGATTCGAGTGGTTGTAGTATTATCGCAGAAAATTGATGAAAATTATAGGCTAGTAGTTACAAATCCGTAGGTTACGGCGTTATTAACGTAAACATCCAGAATTATTTGGCCTCTGGTCACCTACGCTAGACCTTTACTTCTAGTTCAAAGATTCCGTCGTCAAATTATATGCAGATTTGTATCTAACAATATTTACTACTCATGAATTAAATTTACATATTCATAAATCTTCAATTTAAACATGATCTTAAATTGCAGGAGATGTTTTAAATATTGTTTCTGAATTAATATATCACTTAATCGTGTTAAAAATATAAAGATGCATATTTAGTATCGCCTGTTCGTTTTTGCTATTTATTTGAGATTTCTGAAGAATTTGTATCGAAAAAATACACTCCTATATAGGCCTGTCTAGGGATCCCCTTTCCGTAATTACCTAGAACAACAATGATCTATGGTTATCTTTGATGTGTACTTGCTTGCTGTGTTATTCCATAACACTGATTAATCAGCAGAACGATAAAAATATACCATAAATAAGCAAAAATAAGTAAAAAATAATTTTCTTGTCATATTTTGTAAAAAGGAACTAAATATCTTAATCAGATCAGAAATTGTTTCTTATTTCTAAACTGTAATTTATTTAACGTATTTATCTGAAAAAGAGATAAATCAAATGAAACCCAGCAATCGTTTCGGGTTCTTTTAAAGGAAAGATTAAAACCATAGCCAGTGTAAAGGAAAAGTTAGAATAGGGATATATGACACTAACACCGTGACCTATAGTGAAGATTATCATTCGAATGTTAACTTTAATACTTAACTAAATAAATATCGTTACGCCCATGTATCCTCGAATGTGTATGCAGAGGTACATACTAGTAAGCACTCACGATAAGCCGTAGATATAAGGTCCCATGATGGCAAGTCCGTCGCCAATCGGGAACAATTTCAATCCCAATCATCGTTATGTTTTGCAGAATAACTGAAAAAACTCATGAATAGAACAAGTTGCCCGCCCCGGGAATCAAACCTGGGACCTCTCGCGTCAAATTCAGACATCGACACCATTCGACCACAAAGCCTAATTAATTCCTAATTCTAATAATACTTCCAAACAGTTTATTTATAAGAGCGATCTTAGGTTTACTATCACTAGCCATATGTGTGTCTTTGTTTATATATTTGGTGTCCATAGGCAACGTGTAGGTTCTTCTTATAATCAGTGAATCCGTTTGTCTACTTTTAATAAATATCACAAAAGTACGAAACTTTAGCATCTAAAACCAGCTTCTTGTACGTTTTTTCGATTCGGTCAACTAGTTGACCTAGCTGAAACTTTCTAAGAAACTTTTTTATTTTAGCAACCACCGCAAATGTTGAAGAATCACTAGACGTCGACAGACTCTATTTGACAGAATTGCAAAATAAACATTGTTGCCTAGATGTTGTCAACTACGAGTGGCGGAGGTTATCGTTTACAGAATAAACACATGTCGTCGCGCTTTCATCTTTTCATTTTGTCGTGTGCTTTACACGTTTGGAGTCATAGGAAGTAAGTGAGAATGTAAATACCGGAAATGAGGTCAGAGGGACATGCCAAAGATAATATCAAAAGTACCCAAAAATTCATCCAGTAGGGACGCGTTCTGACTAAAAATAAAGCTGAAAAAAACTTTAACATTTTTTTGAACTTTTTTGAGCTATATGTATAAGTGAAGACGGAAGATTTTTTGACGGATGTGATTAATAAGCAGGTACCTATAAATCATATTAATTTTCTAACCACAAGGGAAAATTCGGGGTCAGGAACCAGCTGTAAATAAACAAACTACTTAGTGAGCGGTAATGCCATATGATTACTCACTCCACTGCCATAGAAATAAGAGTATTATAAGGTTATTCTGTCCATGCCCTTACGGGGAAAGTAACTGTACTTTATATCAGATTGTGCACGGTGCATTTCGAAATGCGATCCTTGAAAATAAGTTTCGAGCTTAAGGTAACATTTCCGTAATCGATTTTAATTTCGTTGATATGAGAATTTATTAACATTTTATACATGTTAAAGAGTTTTTTATCGTTGAGATGAACGTATTTTATGGTATAAGATAGCGAACAGGCTCTCTTGGTGGTAAGTAGAGTCGATAGGCGGCGGTTATCCTTAACACATTTGGTCTAATCGCCGCCTCTATACTGTATCTTTTGGCCGGTCTAGACGCTATCGGGATGATGTTCAGCGTATATAAAAATTAAATAACTAAAAGATAAACTGTTAACACCCGCTTGGTTCATGTAATTTAAATATTTTTTTTAAACTATAGTGTCCTGTGAGGTCGGCTTCCACAACAGTTTTGAAGTAGTACCTTCACGCCTATTATCCCCGAAGAGGTA
This sequence comes from Caria ino melicerta, assembly GCA_018237365.1. Lineage (NCBI taxonomy): Eukaryota > Metazoa > Arthropoda > Insecta > Lepidoptera > Riodinidae > Caria > Caria ino. The sequence goes on from DVZN01001133.1 coordinate 5,987, forward strand.
GGCAGAGGTGTGCTAGTATCTCCACGACTCGTAAGTCCAGTAGATATACTAGAACATCCACATGATTAGCCAAGGTACTAGGGCCCATGATGTGATAGGTGGCAACAAACAGTTTTGAAATACCATTTAAATCACTTTTAGTATGGTTAAATATATTTAAAAGTATTTAAATAGTGTGATGCAAGCCGTCCTAGATTAACTAATATAAACTTAACTAAAATATCCGAAAACATCGTTTTCATTAATAAATATTGTAGAAAATTCCGTTACAACGTATTTTGCGTAGTCGACGTGTACTTCGATAAAATACATTGGTAATCGAATTTTATGTATTCTAAGTACCCAGACACCCAATTATATAAAACCTATTCGTTACCATGAATCCATAGTATCCATTTGTTCTAATTATTTAGTATTCTTTCTACAAAGGTCAGTCGTTTTTTTGCGAAATCTTATGCAAAAATCTAGGTTTTAGTGGAATTAATTTACATATTTTGTGTAATACAAGCGACGTTTACGCTAAAACGCGTTCAGAATGTCTAATCGCCGGGATCTATTGAGCTTTTAATATAAATTCGTAATAGATTCACAGCACGCCACGTCGGGTGACACGATAACATGATATTCCCAAGATAATCTACTTAATGACGGTTTAACTGCATAATGATTGATTTTTGAATATTAGCTATGTGCCTTTAAATAAAATTAAACGTCTCGTCTTTTCTCTCACAAAGTCGAAAAAGTTGCGGGAAAAAGACAGGTTGGTAAGATTAGTTCATTAAATTGACAAACCGCTATGGCCAAATAAAATATTAGAGAAAATATTTTAATATAAATATATATGGACTATATTTTTCCGTTTAGTTATTTGCGGGAAATCATTTAAAAATAAACTTTCACAGAAATATAAACAATAAAAATGAAAAGAAAACAAAAAAAATGTATGAAAGAAAAACTTTAATTCCAGTTTTTTATTATTTAATGTATGAAAGTTTTCATTTTTATTGAACCGCCGCAAATAACTAAATAGTAAAAATATATACTTCATATTTGTTGTCTTATATTAAAATTAATCACATTTAACAAATTATTTTTGTTTGGTAATCAAACCACCTTCATATAAATATATAGTATTAGTTGCTGATGTTTTTTGCTTTCAGTCGGGTCTACATGACCGTCCAGGTTATGCGTGCATCTTCAATGAGATCGACTTTTTTATTATTTTAGAATGTATAGGCATTTGGCCGCCATCTCACCTGATATAAAGTGACGATGTGGCCGAAGATGGAACATGCCTACCTAGAAGCAGCCTATTTATTTGACCTTAAATATTGCTAGGTTATATTGTTCCGAAAACAGACTCACAGGATGCGAATTCCAAAAGCGATGACACCCTGTCTTCGCTTTTGGAATTTGCTGCCTGTAAGTCTGTTTTCGTGCGTTTGTGTGATGAACATAGTCGTTCGCATTTCTGGTTCTAGGTGTTTATTAAAATTATTCTGGTATTTATATATGTATTTCCATGTATAATATCGTTGACTAACACCCATAACACAAGCAAACAATTTGCTTACTGTGGTGTTAGATGTATGAATATGTGTGATTTATCCAAGGGTATTCATTTATATTTTAGTTTTTATATTTATTTATATTTATATTCATACTGCCTTATATTAAATAATTAGACAAAAACAATTTATTCAGTATTGAAAAAATCAGAAAGCAACATGAAAAATACAAAGTAAGCGTGAAATTAATCAATCAATTCTATTATTGTCTGTGCTAATTAGTTGGTTGCTAGATATGCAATTGTTCAAGAGAGCTTTTGATCTAATGAGACTGAAAAATAGCGTTCGGGTAGGTCATGGTAAACCATAACTGTCAACACTTAAACTCTACAATAATAAACTCCAAATAATATTTATATTTATGGATATCGCTTACTATGTACTGTTTAATAATGTCTCGTCTTTTATATTTTTCCTTACAAATAGGGGCACCTACCCCTGTTTACGCGTTGGTTCAAAATCGGAATCAATATTCAGTGGGTCGGAAAATTGTCACACCCGCTGTTGACATGTTGACAGTTATTTATAACCTACTTTATAATACAAATTGAACCTTAACGCGCCGTACGTCGCAGCTTTGTATTAATGGATTATATCGTGCAATGTTCTGCATGTAGCTGCCGAATAAAAAAAAACATTTTAAAAATGGAACCCTAAACCTGTTTTTGATGGAATAATTTAGAAATCTTTCATTAGCATATTTAAAAAAATCGAACCTCTTTAGTTTTGTAGTCATGCTTATGTTTTTGAAACGATCAGTACGTAATAATATCAATTAACAGAAATACGAAATATATTTTTGCTCGAGGCTTAACATTCCAGCCTCAGCCATTAACTTCTTTGGTGTAATACTTAGGTACAGTACAGTAGGCTGCATGCATTTCTCACGATCAAGGACTTCGTTTTCTTGTTTGCCTCACTGATTTTACTGATTGGAGAAACTTTATTTTTACTTGCACTGTTTCACTAATTGATCTAAAACTTGTACACACTAGCCAAGCGGTTTAACTTTTACAATATCTTTTGAGGTAAACTATATATTATACAATTAACAAATTTATTACATTAGTTTTAAACATAGTATAACTCTGAAGATGCTGTAAAAAGCGATATAACAAAAAGGTACCAATTGTAAATCAATTCATCGTGATAAATTGAACACAACATTTATTTTACTATAATTATAGTGAAACAAGTACAAGTGTTGTGTTCACACGAATAGTATTACTATGTTTCATCAAGCGGTGACGGTAAGCAGTATGAGATATATGTAAATCAATTGGTGAAACTATGTAATATTTATTAAGATAATCTCATTTTGAGAATGACGAAAATATGTTTTACTAGTACAATAAAAAAATCTCAAATCGTAACAGAGAATCTCAAAATAAATTACAAAAATATTCAGATCTAGAAAGTTAGATTAAGATAAAAACCATTGCTTTCCGCTTAAACGGCCTCAAGGGTCCTCTATCAAATATTTAACGCTGAATGAGGGTCGTTGAATTTAAATGTATTAAGTACACTTGTTTCTATCAAAATTGCTTAAAGTCAAGCCCATTTACAATTAAATTAGATTCTTTTGTTACGGCAATTCCGATCGCCATCCTATGAATGAACAAGATATTAATTTAATACGAAATATAACAATACTATATAAAGATACGACAAAAACATGTTTTACTAAAATAAATTTTAGCTGGAGATAACATTTTTATGAAATATTTAATCAAATAGTTTTTTTAATATAATACCGGAAGTATTATATTTTTTAAAAAGATAACATTTTAAAATATAATAAGCAGACGATTTACATGATGGTATGAAATTCACGCCGCCTATAGACTGTAAACACGTTGCAAACCTGAGACCTCATCAAAAGTAGACCGTAAGTTTACCGGTTACCTTACCCTCCAAATTGGGATACGTCAACGGCAAGCAATGACAGTAGTGATAGGCAAGGCAGTGGTACAATTCCGGGCGATCCGTTGCGGAATTCTACCAACTAGTCAAAGGTCACGTGTTTGTGACAGTAGTTCTGTGCTTGCCTGTTTTGCCTAGCAGAAATATGGTTTATTTCGCAAAGGAGCCCGGACAAACACGAAGGAGACGTGCCTCAAAAACGATACTGCAGATAAATTATTCGAAAGGGGATTAGGATAATGAGCTCGTACACGAGATCATAAAGCAATTAGTTCAGTAGGAAGTAAAGCTTACAATTCAACTGGTTTGAATCATTCTGCACACGCTTTGTCAGAAATAGGCCAGCTTTAATATAAATACTTAATGCATTTGCGGAAATGAATGAATAATGATACCATTATTTTTGTGGACAGATATTATTGTCACATGAAAATCACAATAGTTTTAACAATAAATCGACAAAAAGCAAATGCGAGCTGCATTTGTAATTTTTTTCAATATTTTATGTGTCTATGTTAAAATACCTTTTTTTGGTCATTATAGACTTAAATCATGGAAAACTTTGTTGTCTATCCATTTCTACACACACATACACAGGCAAGAAAATAGCTTTTCTCATTTTTCTAAATTTTAAATCGCCCCTATAGTAAAACCTAGTCTGTGTCCAATTTAAACGCACGAGGTTGTGGTTCTACGCCCGGGTCGGGTAACTTCGTCGGAATACGGCGATGGATTTTCCACTTGTCACATAATGGCATGGAAACTTAATATCATCGACTAATCGTGGTAGTAGTAGTAACCTACCCATTACGGGGTATCAGCGAAACGATATATATTTATTTTAATTTGAATATAGAACAAACCCTCAACAAGATCAAAAATAAAAATTCTTATTTATTAATGTAATAAATCCTAATTGCTTTATTTTTATTGATTGTATGTAATTGAGTAATTATTTCGATAATTTAAACAATTGATTTAATAATTTAATAGTTAATTTAATAATTGAATGTTTAATAATTGATTATTAGTCGATTAGTTAATTTAATAATTGAATAATTAATTTAATAATGTAATATTTATTTTTTACATCTTTATCAAAACAATATTTTAATACAAATATGGTGTTATAGATAAATTAAAATATGCACATTTCATTTCGCATATTTTAGTATATTTATCAATGTATTCTCATTAATTTCTGCCTTGTTTTTTCCTTATGTGGCTATTTCAGAAATGAGTGTAACACCTGTAATTAAGATAACACTTAGACTAATAATTTTTGTAAACTTGTATTTTAT
>DVZN01001134.1:0-10777 GCA_018237365.1 Caria ino melicerta
CTAGAATCTCCACGATTCGTAAGTCCAGTATATATACTAGAACATCCACGATTAGCTAAGGTATGAGGGCCCGTGATGTGATAGGTGGTAAGCCTATCGCCACTTTAGGCACATTCCAAGCCCGGGCAATGTCATGCTTACGCAGAATAATCTGAAAAATATTTTTAAATAAATCAAAGCTTGTATTATCATTATTTCAAACTGGGGTGCTATTTTTGAACATTCAGCGATGATTTCGAAATCACTGATGTATAAAATACTCGTCCAACCAACCAAGGATTTTATTTCAGCATCGTTCGATCCATCAACACTTTTTTTAAAACAGTCACATTTATAAATATCGTGTATGGCGGATTTTATAGATTTTTATTTTATTTAATACATACTGAAATAAAATATTGACTGAAAAAGCTATATATAATATATTTATTTATTTACTGAGAAGCCGTGTAGTATTTATTTATCTAACGCTAAAATTATTACTTTAAGTAAGAGTTCCAAAGTTAGTATATCACTATGCACCTTGCACATTAGAATAATGCTATTATAAGTAACTAACATTTAGATCAATATTATTTAAAAATTTTCTTTTATTGTTAGCGACAAGAAAACAATCCTTTCTGCTATGGTATTGGCTTTATATTCAATATCCAGAGGTTCTTAGGTTTTCTTTTGTATTTCTTATTAAATCTTATTTTGGTCACCAGGGAGCCAAAGGCGGAGAAGAGAGCGAACAGCATTAGTTCGTTCGTGGCACTCGGCACTTGACAACCAGCAAACTGAGGGACGCGCTATCTTGATCCTCAACACCGCATCAGCGCAGAGAGAACATTGGTGGAAGGACCTCTAGCTCCCAACGTTTGCCCTCTGTTCGGATAGCCAGCTTGGATCAAGACTTGTCACCAACAACGACCATTGCATTACACATTAGCAAAAGCTCTCATTTTTATTTTACAGTCGTCAGAGGTGTGGTATATTTTGTTGATACCAAATTTAGCATAAATTAATTGTAATATTAACATTCCATTTTATTGTTTAATCGTTCTCGGTGAAAATATTATTTAATTCTCCTTTAAATTATATTATAATTTAATATATAAATCATTTCGTGTAATATAAGATTTATTTACAACTAACTTATTATATGAGAAATTTTTTACACCGATGTTATACATCAGAGAGAATTTGTTATGGATGTAGTTAATACCAGAAATTAAACGTTTTAGGATTATCTCATTCGAATAAGCTAAAAACCAAAGGTGCCCTTCATATAGAAAGATTACGTTTTGTTAAATAATATTTCAAGTTGAATGATTTTAATGAAGTTGTATGTAATAATAACGATAATTTTGTTTTATTCTCGATAATATTAGCATATTAAAATAAATTTCATGACTATTTCAAATTATATTTACTAATGCTTTCTTAGTAATTTTTATAATGTTCAATCACTCGTTAAAGCGCTGGCACTCTAGTGTTGGTCTTACGAACCTTTCTTACTGTAAATTAATGCAATAACTTATGTATTACGGTAAACACGTAATAAGACGGGACGCCCCTTAGTGCCGCTCGTGTAAGTGCAATACATTACTGAACGTCCGACGACACTTTGGTCGCGTCGCATCGTATTCAGACGCTTTTCTAATGTTCGTCCTCTCTTTTTTCACAGAAACCCTAGTCTTGTGCCTTGCCGGAGGATTCCTAACGTTTCTTATATCTTTATTCGAGAATACACTCTAAGTTGTTCGATGTAAATAAAGGTTTAGCGATTTGTCTACTTTGTATACGATGCGACGAATTCGGTTCAGTCTTGTTGCGAGAATTTAGCCTTGGCCTTATGAGAGTTAAACTATATGTAATCAATATATTATTAGGTATAAATATGGCGTCACGCGCCATGCTGCATAGTGAAATAATTAATCTATTTGCATGCTTTGACGAGCTTTTTTGGTAATGTACTAATTTTAAATTTAGTAGTTACTTTGATTGTGTAACCGTTAGGTGAATAATATAATTAGATAAGGGTATTTATTGTAGAAGAAAGTTACATTACTATCAGTGAAAACTATTCATACATAATAATGAAATGTAACAGTGTTACATTATGGTTGTTAGTTATAATATTCAAAGTGAAAGATTAATATATTTTTTATTTTAGCTAGTTGACTATCGCATACAGAATGACTTACCAACTTCCCATTGGTGATGGTCTGAGTGTACATTCAATGCGAGAGAGCAATAAACCAAAAATGAAATATTAATGTTTGTACTATAAGTATCTAGAGACGTATTCAGCTGATGTAAACATGTAAAAATTATACAAAAAAAAAGTAAAAAAAAATCCCTGCTTAGGCTATAAATAGTAAGGTTTTGAATATTTGGATTAAAATCTCGACGTGACAGAAAAAAACGGCATTCATCAAACGGTCGACATCCGAATCCAGGTATGAATTCTTATGAAAAACTGTTAGTCAATATATAATAGAAATATCGTCAATTTTTGACTTAGCGAAATTTTATACGTTATATATAGAACTATAATTCAAGATATATACCGAGCGTCACGGAGATTAGACCAAAGATAAAGATATACATAATTTTATGAATATTAAACCTCATGCGGTACCAAACATTTTTTCTAGACTCGTATTAAACACACTGGCGCAAAAAAAAACAACATTGCAATCCGTAAGTTTTTCGAAATAAACATTTCCTATTAATTTAATAATATTAATGGATTGTATCAAAATCTGCAATCAGTGATTTACATTTTAATATACGGCAAATTTGAAAGCAATATTTCGAAGGATTTTTATATATTTTTCTTACATTTAAGCGCCAGTAGGAAATTAGTCTAAAGCTTGATTTACCACATTAAAACCAAACCACTCGGTTTTTACTGTATTCATAATTCATAATCGGTTTTAATAATTAAGCTAAGTCAATGTTTACTAATTTAATTCGATATGTAATGCTAATTCGTAAGTAATCGTGTAAAAGTATAGTAGCGATCTCCCAAACCTTCTTCGGCGTGTGGTGTCCTTTTGCGCAAACGGAATATACAACGAAAATTATTATTTTCGTTTCGCTGTTTATAGGTTGAATACAAATAAAATAAACTTATTCTTGTAATAGAATAAACTTCTTGTAATAGAAGCTTTTTGCTAAAACAAATCATCATTACAAAAATCATAGTTTTTTTAGTAAAAATAAAACTACAAAACTTTTAGAGAAACATTTTTATAAAAAATCTATCTTAAATTAACATTTCACCTAAAAATCGTTCTATTTCAATAAACTAATATAAAACCTCATAAAAATATCACACAACTTTCAGAGTAGATACATTTTTTTTTCTTCGACATCTTTATTTTTTTTAAGGGTTAAATTAATTTATTACTTTCTACTAAACTCTACTATTTTCAATTCACGGTTTCCTAAAACAATAATATGACAAGAGCTGTCATTAAAATTTCAAGCGCTTCACGTAAATCTAGAGTGACATTTGGGATGTGATATATCTCGTTGTTTATTTAAATTTGATCTCTTCCTTCATACATATATTAGTCACCGTAATACGCGTAAATACTGTGTAAAGTGAAATCGTCATTATTGCGTTTATTTAAATCTGATATTTATTTATTTATTTAATGCTTTATTGTACACAAAGGAAATAAAACAAGGTAGTTAACAGAAAGTTTAGGACAAATGTACAATAGGCGAGCTTATCTATATTTTTTTCAATTCAATTCAATTCTTGTTTAGTGGCTCTTAATTGTATCGAACACAATGTACTTTACCAATGTCAAGTTGTGTAGAAGCAGGGTAACTTAAATAATATAATTACCTATCTTTTGTCAGCGTTAGCACACGGAAGATTGTTTAAGTTTATTTTATTTGCGCGAAGCAAAAAAATGCCCACTCCTTGTAATTCACGTCATTTCTTTTTGAAAAAACCAACAGACATGATCCATAGATCGAAAGATTTTTTGATAATTGTATTACTGTTGTGTGATACAATTACCAAAAATCTTTATTATTTTTGCACAGTCATTTGCATTTAATTAAACACTCTTGTTTACGTTACGAGCTTACTTCAAATGAAAGGTATAAATTTAAAATTGTTTTTGATTTTAAAAGAAATTTGACAGATGTCACAAAAGTTTTGACAGTTTTTTTTTATTCTAAATTTAAAATAAAATGTTGATGTAAGAAGCGTGTTGCGTAAAGGACGCCGACGCCGCAATGATTCCGTCCAACCGTAGCTAGCGAGTAAGAGACGTCCAGTGGCTGCGGACACGGCTACGTCATCATTTGCGGGACTACTCGATACATATCATCGTGTAATATTAATGTGTAATTAGATATAAAAAAGCGGTTTCATAGAGACATTTATTCCGTATTCTTGTCTACGTATAAATCAATTGGCTAAATGTCACGCTAAATCAGGTCAGATTTTTCTTTGACGGTTTTCTCGCTTGGCATCTCTTGATACTTTTACTTGGGTATTAAATACAATAGTGTAACAGTTTTATTGTTGAATCGAGTAGATTGTTTTCGAAAGGTGTTGACTGGAGCCGCGTGACATTGGCCCGCATGTGATAGGGTAGAGTAGGGGTGTAGCGTCGCCTTGCAAGTTAGGTTAAGTGAAGCGGTAATACACAAACACCGTGCATCGGAAACATATCAATTCTGTGCCCCTTAAATAAATAATTAAATAAGAAAATACATATGAGTAGCTTAAAGAAACAAGATAATCGTTCGAGGTAACAAATATACTAAGTGTTGTTTTCTTACGTTGACGATGTGGTTGGATTGTGTTTTCGTATAAATTTACGCATAGTACCCGAGTAGTGTCGCGCAATTTTATTAATTATTGCAATAGATTTTTAATGTTATTTTTATCGTTATATTTAGGATAATAATTATATGGCTTAATTACCAAAACATATTTAGCTCGCTTCATGTTCAGTATTAATGAATTTGTTTTAATTTTTCAGTGACATAGTGTCGCTGATTTATTTGTATATCGAGCAAATTAAACCATACAAAGTATATAGTTAGTAATTAATTGTTAGATTTGTGTGACTTTATTATTTAAAATGCTTTTAGAGCAATGGTATAGTGTTATTGTGGTTTAAGAAAAACATAATGACATTGTAAAAATAGTGATAAATTTAGCTTAATTATCATTATTACAACTTTTATAGATGTTCATTAATTTCCTTTCTTACTTCATGAACTATTGTGGCATTGGAGGCGTCATTGTTAATTCAAATAAATTTGAGCTCATCCTCTTTAGATGTTTTTATTCATCTGGGTGTACTCATAGAGAGTATTTACTTTTAATTAAATAATTTAAAAATAAATAGTTTAAAATAACATTACATTAGCGTGTAACGAGCGATTTCGAGCATAAAATAATGCGCATAGTTAAAAAATTTGACACATGCGAACGATGTGTTCGTATTTGTCAAGTTCATGGTAACGACTTAGTGTGGCATTCCAATCGTGTATAATCGCTTTAGTTACAATAGCTTAACACAAGCTTGAATTTAAAATAAAACAAGTTGCGTGAAGCAATAACATTAATCGAAATGTTCGCCATATCTATTACATAAACTAGTCACAAAATTGATGTATTGACTCATTGCAAATATAACTTGTAGTTGTTTTTGCAATCAGTCGTGATTATACGTAATCATAATGTCACATAACAATACAGTATTATAATAATTACACATTGCTCAAATAGGGCGTTATTAACGCGGTCATACCAGATTGGAATGGCACCTTTAGAGCGTATACCTATAATTTATTACAAATGGAATGTAAGGTTCGGACTTATTATTGTAATACTAAATTATAAATCAAAAATGTCCGCAATTAGACCTCGTTTCGCCTCACTATTCGCTGATGTATTTTTAATAATAGGTTGTTATATTACAAGCAAATCTCTAAATGAGTACGCTCATTGACATCCCTTTTGCTCTTACGTCTCCATATACAGATTTGAACAGATTTTGTTCAACACGCTTACAGGATTGTTTTGAGTTACCACATTATTTTCTAATGAAACTAACCTATAAACTTTTTAAGGTATATGTAAATTTTATTTCAAAACATCTTGTAAATTATACGAGGTAGGAAGTAATAATAGATGTCTAATTTAGGTAAATTAGATTATAATTATGACAGTAAAAATATAGATAGTAGGTCACGTCTTCTAGGTTTGCGTTTCACATATAAACGTAAATCAGAGCAAACTTTTAAACGATTACATAAGACTACGTCTAAGTTGTGGCTGTATTGCGCACACACTAAATATTATCGCAGACAGAATGTGATCAGAGTGTAAGATTTACACGTTCTTTATATTTGACATGATATAATCATGTCACAACATGTGAATTATAAACAGCATTAGAGGATCAACGGTGTCATATACTGCTGTCTGCGAACGGCGCGTGCGTGTTGTGTATACAGTTTAAGTTAGCCTACTGTTTATATTTTACTATGATAACAATGAGGGCAGAGTCTTAGAAGTTTGCTTCGTAGATTGCTTTTTTACGTCTTGTTGTGAAACATGAAACATATTATGTATTTGTGTAAGTATAAAATTGGTTACAAAGACGAATCCGACGTAGCGTGATCGCTGTTAAGTCCTCATATTTTTAATAATTTATTTATGGCGGTGTTGTATTTTTGTTATTATTAGTTTTAAAGCATTATAGGGTCCAAAGATTGGGAATAAACATATATAATATTATGAGTTTGTTTCTTTGCTATCTGGGAACCAACTTGCTTTTTGATTCTTGCGTATTTATACAACATTAAGGTGGATTGGGCATCTGCGTGAAAATAGTCGTTTTGTTGTAAAAGAAAATATATCCTGAGTCAAATAAACTAAATATTGCCATCATTATTAGGCATCTAGTATAAATATTATTGATTGATCAAAAAAAAATTACACAAATAAAATTATTTAAACATATTTATGTGCCAATAACTTGGCAAATGTATTTAATTAATTTTCATTTGCAATTATCTTAAACTTTGTAATTCCTATTTTGCATTTAAAAAAATATTGATTGATCCTCAGTTGAGCTTAAATAATCGTAATAAAATTGTATTAATTTGTTAATAAATTTAAGATTTTTAATATTTGTGTGACTTAATTTTACTGAATCAGAATGTCACATTTTATACCGTGCAGTATTCACAAGAAAGCACATATTTGCAGATTTTTTAGTAGATATATTATTTGTGCATTGTAGATACCATTGCACCTTAATGTTATGTTCAGTATTTCAATATTAATAATTCCAATATAATTTAATATCTATTAAAATTAATTTAATTCCAGATTTTATTTTCATAATAAACTGTTATCATTTTCCAAAGATAATAGAATGGATGCAGTTAAATTTTTTTATCCCTTTTCCACGCGCATATGAGAATTGTAGTTTAAAGCAATTTCTCTACTGTATATTTTTTTCATATACTATGCCAAAAATCCATTTAAGTTCGCTACCACCGCTATTAATTTCGCTACCTGCAGTTAAAGCAATATAAATTACTGATTATCTGATACTGTTTTTATTATGAAAAACTAGTAATTTATAATTCCAAAGCAGCAAAATCGCAAATTCCGACTATAAGGTCACGTAAATAGTTAAAAATGTTATGGGCCCAACTTTTGTTTAAATAAATATCCCTGAACAAATCACACGTATTGATCTAACACCAACGTAAACAAATTATTTCCTTGGGTTATGGGTTCAACGATATTCTAATTAGAAATACATACATAACTACCAGAATAAATTTAATAAACAACCGGACCCAGGAAGGCGAACGTCAATGTTAATCACACAAATGCCCGTTCCCGTCGGGAATCGAACCCGAGCCTCGCTATTCGTTGACGTAGTGAGGCAACTACACTACCACTCGGATAATTTATTTAATTTATTATATATCTATATTACATTTTTGAATATATGATCAAATTCAGAGAGATTGAATTATTCACATTAATCAAAAATATGATATTTTGACCTAACGAGAATTCGATTAGACCTTTTGAGATAAGGTATTTTTAAAAACATTATAAAATGCAACAGCATAATATGGTCAATTTAATCTCCGTGTGGAGAATTATTGGAAAAAAATCATCCGTACTTTTTATGTTTATCTGTCGTCTTCTATAGATATCAAATATGTCAATGGTACCTTGCCACCCCGAAGCTTGAGGGATAAGTCATGAGTAAGTGAGGAGTGCTTTACCCTTTAAACTAGAACACAATAATTGCGAGCACTGATGTCATGGTGGCAGCAACAAATAATCCGGCCAAATAAATATAACCCCATGTGTAGCAAGCAATATTCGACGTTACAAAAATGACGCAAGACAGGCAAATCCTAAATCGCGATATAACAGTTATTTATATCGCTAGCATATATACAACTTCCAACACTTCTCAATCGGATCCGGTCCCCAAGCAGCTCACCTTGCCTGGCTGGGAAGATTTTCCCTTTTCCAACCTTGTGCGGCGTCATCAACTCTTTACACATGGTTGTAGGCAGATAGCTATTGCTTAAAATTAGTTTAGAAGATGCATGCAGAATTACCACCATTACCAGACTAAGCAACTTCAACAATTAAACCAATACCTATTGATTTCTCACCTGGATACATCAACTCTGGTTATTCGTGTACATTTTCACTCCCATTGTTCTCGAGACACGATCAAACTAATTAGCCAAGTGCAAACAGCGTGTACTAGTTGACATTTCGCATGCGCACGCGGTCTCTATATGGTTGTTTTGTAATCGTGTGCAAATAGGTAACTAATGAGTATACAAACCCTTGTTTATTGAGATGTGGTTCCCACATTAGTGAATTTCACACTGGCTGTTACCAGCGACTTCGTCTACATGGTACATGGGTACAAAAAAAGATTTATGTTTGGAACCTTTATTCTTATTCTAAAATAAAAATTACTCCCTGTAACTCCAGTTATCTTCCAGTAACCAAAATTGATCTTTCGAACTGAAAGTAGAGTCATTTCACTACATAGTATAAAAGAAAGTCGCTTTCTCTGTCCCTATGTAAGCATACATAGGGACAGAGAAAGCGACTTTATTTAAAACTCCCACAACGGATGTTGATGCGGTTTTTTAATAGATAGAGTGATTCAAAAGGAAGATATATATGTATAATGCATGCATAAAATAATAGAGAAACACTGATAATTTTACAGGTTTCTAATGTGATGTCTGTGAGAGACAGTCTGTAGTATATTTACTATCAGATTTGCACTGTGCGAAGCCGGGGAGATTCGCTAGTTATTAATAAATATTTTCAAGAAATTTACATGGATAAATAAACGGTTTTAGATTTTGAATGGAAAATATTACGAGTAACTATTTGGTTGAATTCCCTCAGCTAATTTCACACACACTGACCGGACAACAAGTCGGTTTAGAGTTGCACCCACACCACCTTGATACTCGATACTCTAATGTGTGATTCCGAAGATGTCTATGTGGAAACAGCTACCCAAGGCAATATTTTCAAATAGATATGACTTAGGCAGCGGCTTGTCAGGTTTGGTACCACTTACTTATTCCTACTGCCACAACGTTAGAGCTTGTCATTGACTGTTTGGAGGGTAAGGTAGCCGGTTAACTTACTTCCTCAGGAAGTCTAACAACCCAGTCTCAGATTGGCGAAACATTACCACCTTAGGTGTCTTGCGACGTTAATTTCTTACCATAAGGGAATCCGTCTGCTTGTTTGCCTTCCAATATTATAATAAATACTATAAACCAAATTAACATATTTTTCGCCAATCAAATCGCCTCTGTAGTGTAACGATACGGCTGTCGCCTGTTAAGACCGCTAGCCGCTTAGGTCCCGGGTTCAATTCCCAGGTCGTGCAACTTTTCAAAATGTTTTTCAGATTATTCTGAGAAAGCATGACATTGCCCGGGATTGGAGTGTACCCGAAGAGGTGATAGGCTTGCCACCTATCACATCATGGGCCCTAGTACTTTGGCTAATCGTGGGTGTTCTTGTATATCTACTGAACTTACGAGTCGTGGTGATATTAGCAAACGTCTGCCTACCCCTTCGCGGATAATAGGCGTGAAGGTATTTTTTTAACATATTTTTAGAATACTTTACAATAATCTTCTCATCCCTCAACTTTCACGAATTCAAAGTCAAGGTTCTGTAGGTCACAGGCACAAGAGGTCGGCACGAAGTAGCCATACTGATCGATCCTGTTCCACATTTCCTATTGTCTCAAATTCGCGCTATACAATAATAAGCTGTATTAGAAAGTGATATGGGTGAAACTCAATTACATTCAAAGTTGATAGTAGACATTATATACGTGATAAGAGTGTGAATAGTTTAATATAACGGGGCATTGGACGTTTGAATCGAAATGAATCAGAGCATATTTTCTCAAGGACCATTCATTATTCTTAAACGTTATCTTACTGGTTTAGTGGGTAAATTAACAGATGCATAAGATAAGATAAAAGTGCCTTCACGCCTGTTATACCCGAAAGGGTAGGCAGAGGTGTGCGACGACTCGTAAGTCCAGTAGATATACTAGAACACCCACGATTAGCCAAGGCCCATGATGAGATAGGTGGCAATCCTATCGCCACTTCGGACACATTCCAACCCCGGGCAATGTCATGCTTACTAAGAATAATCTGAAAAACATTTTAAGGAAAGTTGCCCGACCTGGGAATTGAACCC
>DVZN01001135.1:0-10776 GCA_018237365.1 Caria ino melicerta
CCCCCATAATATTTTTTTTTTAAATATCTTTCATGTACAGACACAGATCCGTTACGATTTTATTATATGTATTGATTATATGTACCTATAGATATAGATTAAGCGTCGATTTTTGAAAAGAGCAACTGTGAAGTTTCTTGCCGGTTCTTCCTCTCAGAAACTGCCTTTCGCCTTAATATTTTAAAAATAGAATGAGAAAAAAGAAAAAATAAACACACTCATTAAGCACAGGGTAAAATAAGTTAAAGTTTAATTAAAAGTTAATCCATCAGTCTAATTGTTAACTTCAATAATTAATGATTAACAAGTCTATGAAAACAATTATTCTCCAAGGTTTAACGACACCGTCGCATCCTGGGTTGCCATTTGAACATCCAGCTATGATTTCGAAATCACCGATGTATAAAATACTCGTCAATCATTGGCATAACTTTTGAAATAATTCAAAAGTTATGCATGTACACACACTATTTTTATATACACCCACCTACTTAGATTAACATTTATTTTCTGAGATTTTTTTTTATGTAGATATACTTAGATTACCTCTTCACATGTTTGCTAAGTATAAGTACTCCAATTGCGCAGTAATGCATATCGGTTGCCCGTCACACGTCTAGCGGTAGCCTTCAATCTTCAATGTTCGCTCATATGATAAGTTGATCTTTAACCGGCTTTGACGTCGGAGCCGGGCTCCAGTAAATTTCTGCTCTAAATAATTTTTCGCTTTCATTCTTCATTTCTAAACTAGCCATTACTCGTACACTATGATATATTATTAAAAAAGCTATAGATACGTTACCTGCACAGAAATTGACATTTCAAAGTGACAAATTATGTTTGCTAGTAGGGGAGAGGGGGGCAACTTTGTCTAGAGCTTTGAACATTGGCGATAATATGAATTTGGTGTGCTATTTTTGAACATTCACCGATGATTTCGAAATTATTGATGGATAAAATACCCGTCAATCACGGACACTAAAAACACGTATTTTTGAAATTCATAACATATCTACCAACAACATGAAAACGTGATACGAAGTCTGTATTAAATGTCAGTGATTAACGAATATTTTAATCATCAGAGATTCCGAAATCATCAAAAATAGCACCCTTGGATACAACTTTACTTATTATTTATTTTTTCATTTTTTTGGCTTTTGCCCATCGTTGGGACAATGGGATTTCGCCAATGTCTACGTATTATTAACTTTACAAATATTATTATAATATTATAAACATATTTAAATATAAAAGTTTTCAAAATTTTCCAGAAAAAAAAGGTTTGTAACCTACAACTTTACTTGAAAACATATATTTTTCTAGTGTCATTAACCTACACATCTGTCAATTATCAATTTTAGTTTATGGTAAAATGTCAACAATTTTGAGGATAATATTGTTTATGGCTATTTCCTGTAAAAAAAATTGAAATATATTGCAAGGCTAATAATTCTGCCCCAAATTAAAAAAAAAATAATAACGTACAGAGCACGAGGCAGCCTATGCTCACGACAGTTTAATGTTCTTATATTGTTGTAGTTCTTGTAATTTACCGAAATAATTACAGTAACTACTATATATTACAGAAATGATCAGAAATAATAAAAATAAATAAGGATAAATAAGAAAGATATTAAGAATGCTATAGTGATTCCGATATAGTAACTTAATGTAAATGCGATATAGTTGCCTAATATTAAACTTCTCTTGGATTTATTTCATCTCATAATTAATTGATTTTAATAATAAGCACTGCCCTTGATGAAACTGCCTACCCCGCCTTTAGAAAATTTATTATAAATATGCGCTTAATGTGCCTGTTCAAAACCGCCCCACAAGTTATTCACTACATTTGTTATTTTGTCAAGACATATATGTATATCATAAGAATAACATAAATAATAATGTATTAAATATTGTTTCAGGTGTTTTGGTTTTTTGATTATAAAAGACATGCTTATTCTTGTTTCGTTTCTCCGTAAAATTGATAATTCAAAAGTGCCCCAAGCATATTCAAACCTGGGGTAACTTTGGATATTTTCCTTCGTGTACAAATCGAGGAATTCTACAGTTGTTTTAAGTATATTGATAATGCAAAAATACTAATTTTGTTCCTTAAATATGTAGGTAGAGGTACTAATACAAAGCAACCAAAATTGAAAGCAAACAAAAAGCTTTATCAGCACAAACTTTTGAAATATTGTCTTCTATTAAGAAAATGTTCAAAGTAAATATGTAGATTTATGATTATAGCATGAAAGAAGAAAAATTTGTGAATTTATAATACTTTCGCATAAAAAGAAATGTTTTTACGGTGTTTGTATAACTATTTCAAGCTTTGTGAACACAGGAAGGCATTTTTATAACAAATCGTTGAAATATTTTGACCGATGAAACTGGCAAATTACAACAAATTTCTTTGATTTTTCTAGTCAAAATTAAGCGCGAATAACGCATCTATACCTATATATGGTAGCTCGCGGCCTTTGCCACGCTTTTTGCATCATAAAAGTAAAAAAAATACCTTCACGCCTATTATACCCGAAGGGGTAGGTACTAGGGTTCATGATGTGATAAGTGGCAAGCCTATCGCCACTTCGGGCACATTCCAATCTCGGATTCCAATCCAGAATAATCTGAAAAAACTTTTACGTCATTTTTTATAGATTTATCATTTTTATATAAAACAGCGAAAAACTACACGAAAGCAAAAAAAAACGTGGCATATCTGATGGCGATGGCAAAGGGGTGTCGGTGTCAGACTTGAAACACAAGGTCCTGGGTTCGATTCTCAAATCGGGTGACTTGTTCTATGACATTTTTCAGTTTTTCTAAAAAAACATAACGTTGCCTGGGATTGGATTTGTGCCCGATTGGCGACGGACTTGCCACATGTCATATCATGGGACCTAATGTCGTCGGCTGATCGTGGGTGCATACTAGTATGTACCTCTGCTTACCCTTGGAGGATATATGGGCGTGACGATATTTATTTATTTTATTTTTCTAACTCATTTATGACTTGCAATTGGCTTGTCATCTAGATCCGCGAACATGGCATTAACAAGTAGATATTTTATGTACCTACCTACTTAAATTTTTAATCTGTCGAGATAAAATATCATGTTTGTCCGTGAGTATCATAAAGGGTGATTAGGACCAGTGGCGTAGCTAGGTGGACAAAGAACCCGGTGCATAGACAAAGAATCGGGCAAATTTTGTTTAAAGTGTCCCTTGAGCTCCGGGGCTGTAACATATTATATCTAATTTTTAAATATTTATAAAGCCAAAAAGTATTTTTTTACCGAAAAGGTAATTTGTAAAACATTTATTATAACAACTTTTTATGTTTTTAACAAACCGTTAAATGACTAGTTTTTTTCTCTGTCCGATTCCTATTCTATTTTAAAATTCAATTTATTGATGATTCTGAATCGGCAGGGAAAGACGACATTCTAACCACAGATTATCTGTCAGTCTGGCCAGACTAGTATCTAAATTTAAGTATATTTTTTTCTTAAATGCAGATTTTTCTTTAGTATCTTAATTTTCAAAATTATTACTAAAATTCTAAAAAAACTTTGGCTTTATAAATATTTAAGAATTAGATATATGTTACAGGGCCTTGCTGCACTGCACCGCTTAGTCCTACGATAGCTATGCCACTGATTAGGACCAATCCGGGAGGTGAGCAGTAGCGCCTCCCGGAGACTACATACTCCGTAACTAACATGCACTGTGTCCACCAACGCGCCTGCCCAGTTTGGTGTCTATAAGTAAACCCCCCATAGTGGGGGGGCACGTCCAGCAGAATAGGCTAATGTATGTATATAAAATGAGACCAAATTAAACTCCCCAGATTTTTGGCGAAATCAAAAAAATGAACGCGATTTTTTTAATATCTACTGTATTTCGTGTTAATACCTAGCGACACCATTATATGGTAATGGTGTGTTGCCAACCTGAGGTCTGTGAGTTTACTGGTTACTCCGCTCTCCGAACCGGAACACGTCAGCGGTAAGCACTGACGTTATGGCGGAAGGATTAGGTGAGTCCGCAGTACCATCCGGTTGTAAAACTCTACTACTTAGAGATCACGGTATTAGTGGCAATAAGCCTGACGCGTCTTATGTGCTGCCTGGCAGTCAATATTTATCCTCTAACAATATTTCTTTTGCAGTACTTCTACTGTTGGTCAGCCTGACTGTATGTCTTAGCCTTCCCCATGACAATAATTATGACATGGAACTAGCTAAATGTCCGTGTGGAAGAATTTACCTACCACTATGCGGGTCTGATGGCAGGACTTACGCAAACTACTGCGAATTTGAATGTCAAGAAACGATTTTGAAGAATTTAAATGGACCAGCTCTTCACATTATCAAGGAAGAACCCTGCGAAGGGTTCGACATAGATTATTAATAAGAAGGTATTTTTTTTTAATTCTGCTTAGAACAGAATGTATATAGGCTTTCATACAGGCGATATGCTTTAGGATAGCGGGAAAGCCAACAGCAGCTGTCCTGAGGCATCTTAAAATAGTACCTATTACATATTTTAGACAATTTTCAACCAAAAGAAGACCATATCAAATAGACCTCAGTAGACAGTTACTTCTTCAAATTTCTAATATTAGTAGGAATATAATTAGTCCATTTGCGACGCAATATACAATTTTTCGTTTTAAGAAATTTGGAACCAGCTTATAGCGATCTAAAAAATTTGTATTTTTTACATTATTAGTTAACCTAACTTATTCTAACAGTAACAGGGGTGCTATTTTTGAACATTCAGCGATAATTTCGAAATCACCGATAAATAAAATACTCGTCAAATACTTACGTTAAAGATCATAAAAAAGTGAAAAACTAATCAACAGTTTAAAAGTCTTTTTAATGTAAAGTTTAGGTTTTTGAGATATCAGAATATCGTCGGAAATGGGCGATATGTCCTAAGCCTAAATTTATACCAATTTCATAGTTAAATTATTCAAATAATAATACTGAACTTTGATCTCGAAAGTGTAAAGTCAGACAGTTATTTTACATTTATAATATTTACATAAATTTTTATTTTTCAGCCACTCACTGAAATTAATTTTACTATATTTTAATTTGTATATTTTAGATTTCGACCGCAGAGCCATTTACATTGACATACTGGAGCTAGACAAATATGGTGATTTTAAATAGCCTATAAATCTTCCTCAAGACTAAGGCCATCACATGCAAAAATAAATTTTACATTAAATATTAAATAAATTGAAATTTTAAAGTTATACATACAATTTTTTTTTTCAATTTATTTGTTATTACAATACTATATTTATGTATAAAAGCCTATGTTATTTATGTAAAAAAATGTTTACGAATCAAACTATCCTAAAGAATTAATAATGCAATTGTACAGAAACATCAGAACAGTAATAACATTTCATTTTTTTATGTTTAAAAATTAAAAATGAATTTTGCATTCTCCGTCATTCCTATTTTCCTATCTGTTGTCCTCCAAAAAATAAACAACCGATTACAATTTGGTTTTTACTTTTAGATAGTTAATTTTTAAGAGGGTTTTAGGTATGTATATATCGAAAATGTTCTAAAGTACATACTTCTGAAATCAAACCCTACACAATACTAACTTTCACCTGAGCAAGTCAGTATGTATATTTTTATTAAAATAATTTCTACCGTTTTGAGGATATATGGGCGTGTGTGATGACTAAATAAGATATATCACATAGTATTTAGTCATCCAAATCTAGCTTTATCTGACCATTTTATACATTTTAATGTGTTTTACATAATGACACTGAACATTATCAGATTCACAATCATTCCTAATCACAAGGCATAGGAAATGAAATATTGATAAGTTATTTAATGAGTAACAAATATTATTAATATGTGTATCTTACCACTTGATGATAAGTGGTTACCACTTACTAAACAATAATTCCTGATTACAGAATTCCGGCCTTCGCATTAACTATAATGTGATGTTTATGTTATAAATATTATAACGCCCATATATCCTCGAAAACGTATGCAGAGGTACATACTACAATCCACCCATGATTAGCCGACGATATTAGGTATAAACTAAAGTAAATGCTTAACAGAGTGGCATTATCAAATGTTCAATTTCTTTGTCAAAAATAACAATACTAATTATGTCAATATTGTAATTTAATATATTGTTTCCGTTATCCAAATTTCAAATTAATTTAAAAGCTGTATTAAAATTGTAGCTATATTTATAATTTATTTTAAATTATTTGTAGTCATATAAAGCATTAGATGTAATACAAGCCATTTTATAATTAATAAAAATTATACTTAATGTAATATTAAGGAAATAAAATGTAATAAAACTTGTAAATTTATTTATTCAAAACAATACCCTTCCCAAAAGTCTACAAAACCAATAATGCGATATTGCACATATCACCGATAAATAATAATGTTGAATAAAAAACAATATCTTTCACCCTTTCTCTCCATCTCTTCACCATTTTCCTAATTCATAGCTATAACTTCCAAGGCACAAACAAGACAAAAAATGTCACATTTGGTAAGTTACAAATGAATTTGTAATTTTCACTTTTTAGTCATTAAGAAGTACCTAATTTTTTTTTTTAAGTTATAGTAAAATTAAGATTTCTCTTTATAAAATAACAGTGCCATAACGCTTACTACAAACATTCATTTTCATTAACTGCAATCTGTTAAAGCACTTCTAGTCGAACCGAGTTGTCAGACAATGGAATAAGCTTCCTGATTATGTAATTCAGGCACCATCGCTGATTTGCTTTAAGAATAGACTAGACAAATTCTTCAAATTGCAAGAGGCACACACATCAGCCAAGGAAGCTGCTAGTGTGTTTTTAGATATAATAATAACAATTCTCGAGGTAGATGACCATGAATTTATTTTTGAGGTAGACCCATGATGGATGCAAACTTTGGGTTCCATAAGAGGAAGATCCATGTAAACTTTGTATAAATTTATATAGTAAAACATAACTTTTTGCTAAGAATAATAAGATATAACCCACTCAAATTCAATCAAATTCAAATTCAATAAGAAACAATCCGATTTCATTCCATCTCGCTCACATTGTAACTGTCATACAGATATAGCATGAGACTATCCACCATTTATGGATTGTTTCTTTTTTTTTAATGAATTTATAGCTGTCTGCCAGCTTGGCCGCTACAGCTCTATTTGAATTTTTGGGCGAGCAGAGTGCTCAGCCAGAGTTAACATTATTTTGGGGTGCTAGAACGGCCTGCCCCAAGGGTGTCTCTTGTGAGATTCTAGCGGTAGGCCGAAATATGGGACCTCGTCGCCGCCGGCGGCGACGCTGTTGTGTAAATTGTAATCGGAACATCAGGATCCATCAATGTGTGACAAGTTTCTTTATACGAACAGGTTATACATTTAAAAGAAATAAGTGATGATGGAATAGTTTGAACTCACTATTTTTTGTTCTATTATAATACTAAACGTTTTCATCAAAGTTTAGAAGGCAATAATTCATCCATTGAATACTGCTTTTTAGAGAAATCTGGATCGTAAATATTATCTGGTAGAAAAACCCTCAGGAACATATCAGTTATAAAACCTGTAATACCCCATATCTTATGTCTACCACTCAAAAAAATAGGCAGCATTAGTCCATTCACTAACATATGTGCATGATTATTTGAATCACACAGTGCTTCCATTGAAACAGTAAAAATTTCAGCAACTTCTGATGGATTTGGTTGTAAATTATCTGTATTAAAATTTGTTATGACACCCACAACTGGGGTGATAAGCAAATCCTTGTCACGTCCATGTATTGAGGGCATTTTGCACCACACATCTATTAGATTACTGGGTACACCAATCTCCTCTTCAGTTTCTCTCAATGCAGTGTGTATTATCTTTTCTTCCCCATCCATTTTGCCCCCAGGAAAGGAAATCTGACCTTTATGATTTTTCAAGTTCATAGATCTCAAAGTATAGAGTAGATGCACTTCATTATTTAAAGTACACAAGGGCACCAACACAGCAGCACGTTTTTTTCTCTTCTTATAGGAATTTGCTACTTCAGGTAATTCTTTAAATTTTCGAGTACACTGTTCCCTTGCTTGATTTGAAAGTAATACTTGAGGTGTCAAAGACATGTTAAAGATTATAATTTACAACATAATTTGCTCACGATAATTTTAGACAATTCGCGATAAAAAAAAATAAGTTATTTCACTCTATAATTTGCCAAAAATCAAAGTATTTTTAATTACATATTTTATATAATTTATGAACAAGTGAACTTCCTCATTTGTTATGTGTATGTTACATCATCTCACAAAAAATATTTAATTAATGGACTTTAATAAATCTATTGTCTTGCCACGGCTTTGTTTGCTAAACTCATTTGCATTTTGCGAAACGCAAAATCATAATTTATTTTTTGTAATTTACCTCTAGCTAAAATTGACCATTTGACAATTCTCAAATGTCATTACGTTGTATTTGTCACTTTTACTGAACGGGTTAAGACTTATGATCATGCTGCCTAGTCTGACGTTTTAATAAAAATGCCTGGAATATATTGTTCTGGGAATACAGGCAATACATTACACTCCTTGGCCGTTCGTATTAGAAAAGATGAACTGCTTATCGTGCGGATGGATGGAATACTTACGACATAAGGGTGAAACGACCGCCCCAGGTTTTGTTTCCTGGTGGTGGAATAGGGTTGGTTGAATTAGGTCGTGTAATTCCTTCGCACATTCACCGAAATGTATTCTATAGAAGACCGACAAACGATTTACTCTGCGTCGATGTCCAAGGCTTTGCAGTTTAGTGTAAAAGGGATAATTTAAGAAAAAAAAATCATTTGTAGAATATAAATGAAATGGCAGACTAGGCTGTATGGACTGAGATTCTTTGCCTTTCTCTGAAAGGGATAATTAAGAAAAAAATGACAATCGTAATTTGACATTGACAAAGGACACCAGATTTTAATTTTATAATTGTTTTTAATTTAATCCAGGAACTGAAATCTTTACTGGAATGTCTCAAAATTAAAATTGTTTTTGTAGAATAATTTGTTTATTTGTAATAATACATAAAATGATACTATTATTTTAAATTATAAAGAGTTTAAAAAATGACTTTACCATTTGGACCGAAAATGTTTTCTCTTGCTTTTCGTGAACGGTGTATGACTAATTTAAGGAATTATCGCATTCCTCCGTTATCAAAAGCAAGTCTAGCTAAAAAATCGCAATTACCCACTGCTGCTGTTTTAGTTCCCATGTGTAATATTAATGATATTCCATCACTACTGTATACAGTAAGATCCGCAGGTTTAAGAAGTCATAGTGGTCAGATTTCTTTCCCTGGCGGTAAATGCGATAAGGGCGAGACACCTGTAGAGACTGCCTTACGTGAAACGAAAGAAGAAATAGGCCTGTCATCAGAAAAAATAGATGTATGGGGAAGTGGACCATCACTGCCTGGAAAGAATAGTGAAATAATGGTTACGCCAGTGATAGGTTCTGTTGATGATTTAAGGACCGAACATTTAAGACTTAACAAAAGTGAAGTTACAGAAGTTTTTGCAGTGCCCATTGAAGCACTGTGTGATACCAACAACCATTATTTTACTCAGTTCAAGAATGGCTACATTCTTCCTGTTTTTGTGGCTGATGATTACAAGATTTGGGGGCTAACAGCAGTTATTACTCATCTATTTCTTAGCTGCCTTTTATCTAAAGACATTTATCATAATGATTGGACTAAAAAAAAGATTGTTATAAAATAATAGGTGTTACTTTGTGGAAATCCATATTTACAGAAAATAAAATAATTATTTTTCAATATATCCTGTCAAAATTTATTTGTATTTTGGAGGGATCTTGTTATTTAATTATTTTATTTTGTGTAATTGGTAAAAAAGGTTGAACCAAAACTTGGACTAAAAAATGTTCTCAGAAGTGAACTTTGAACTTTTAAAAACTATAATAAATTATGTACTTACCTATGATTATTAGTTAGTGTAATGACAAACACATGTTAATTTGTTATCTTTATTTTTAAAAAAGTATTAAAGGTTGTTAATGACAAGGGAACAATTTTATTTATAAATTAATATAAATTGTTATTAAATATACTTAGAAAAAATTATATATTTTTTAAATTTATAGTACAAAACCTACAAATTCCTGTTTTATTAATCATGTAACTTAATACTAAGGACCAAAAAGTTTATAATAAAAATAAAACAAACTATATAAATGTTGAATCGCAACTACATACATAAGAAATGGAACAACACAATATGCTAAGAATATGTTACTAAATATTCAGGGTTATTGAATCTAAGACCAAGCTAAAAAATTGCACCATAGTGTCAGATTTTTTTTTTATTTGGTGCTCAGTTATTAATTAAATATTCGTTGGTTGAGTTAGCATACATGCCTAATAACTGAAAAGGTTCCTTTGATAGGTCTATATTTGAAAGGGTCTATATTTATATATGTATGTAAATTAAAATAAATATCACTGGACAAATGACAAATTTTTCTAGCCCCAAACTAAAGAAAAAATTAAGGACAATGTCTCAATTATGATGCTGGAATTAATTGCAATCTCAGAAGCACTAAGTTATGCTGCAGATCTAAATATTAATAAAATAGCACTTTTCAGTGATAGCAAAAGCGCTCTTCAACATTTGGCTCGATGCGCCTCTCTCGGAAGAGGTGTACCGATAGCCTA
>DVZN01001136.1:0-10776 GCA_018237365.1 Caria ino melicerta
TGGCCACAGCGCCTTGGTGTAGTGGTTAGCATAACAGCCCGGTACGCTGGAGACGTGGGTTCAATCCCCACAGGCTCCGTAAAATTTTTCGTTCTTAAGTGTTTTAATTCCTTAAAGTGGAGGTTACGCTAGAAAAACATAACCGATAATAAATACATCTATGGTACCCTTAGATCATTAAGTTATGTTCGAAGATGGTACCTATAGAGTAGATATAGGCGAAGGTTGTCTTTAACATCAAGAGCCATGTGTTTATTTGCTGTATTGCATCATAAACCAAAGCTAAACTGTGCGACGTACATAAATTACATCTTAAATTTATGTTACAGACTTTCTATAGGAGCGAGAACTCAGCTCCACTGTGTCGCAGTTAATGCTTAGTAGATATATGGACAAGGGCGTAGCTACCGCTGTATCAGCCGTATTCATGATACGGGACCCCGATATTTATAAAAATAAGCTTTAATTTACGCGTGGTCTGGTGAAGGGTCTCCACGGCAATATTTGATATGGGGCCTCTTCACAGCAAACTACGCCACTGTATATGAATTTACCACTTAAGAATCCTGCTTTGCGTAAAGCCTTCTTGTATGGACCAACTCCATACCTACCTATCTAATTTATGAATATAATATAGGTAAATGCATTAATGTAACCATATATTTTCAGTACGTCGGACGAATACGATCATTGCTGAATGAACTTCAAAATAACATGGAGAAACGAGCATTTGCAACTACTATAAAAGACTTGGCTGGTTCGCAGTATCGCACATGGAAGCGTAACGCAGACCTTATCAATTCATTGTTGGCGTTACCAAAGGGAATGAGTGACGCAGGCCGTTAGAAACTTCATACGTTATGTACATCTTTTTAAGTTAAAAAATATGTATTTCAATAATAAAATAAAAATTTAAGACGGGGCAGCTATTTTCTTCCTTAAACGTCGCTGTCATGAATGAGCTTCCGAATCACAGAAATATATTATTTAACAAACAATAAGTCAATTCAAGTCTCCCTTCTATAACATTCAAGGAATGTAATGGAAGGAAGCTAGGGTAGAGTCGACATCAATTTTAGGTACCCAGAGATATGTGTGATTAAAATTGCACTATTTATAATATCTAAATCAAATAGGATTTGATTTAGATTACATAATCATAGCTAATATTTACGTGCTTAACTTTTTTTTTCCTTCATGAATACATTATAAACATTAGGAAAATAAAAAAGAATCACTATTTTATTACTTTCATTTTATACTAATATTTTGCACAAAACTGATATTATGTAGTCTATGCGACATAATTATTAAAAGTCAACCTTAGGAAAGAAAGATGCAGCCAATTTTTTGTGTATGGCTTGGAACCACCACGGTTGGACCAATTTAAATATTCTTTGTATCATATATGTTTAAAATCGAAACAATTTTATGTATCAGGTAGCTGAACTATGAAAAGAGAGAGTAACTTATTAATAAGAAGAACGCACTGTATCATATTCTTATTTCTGTCTATAATTTTGAAGGCCAATATAAATTCAAGCTACATGAAAAGAGCGGGTAAGGGCCCGAATATTTCTCTATGCGCCGGGGCCCCTGTCCACCTAGCTCTGCCGCTGTAAATATATCCACCATATGTCTACACTTATCGACTTCAAAACATATTTCCATCGTATAACATTTATGGATTGGGATTAGATTTGTGCCCGATTGGCGACGGACTTGCAATCCATGGGACCAAGTATCGTCGGCTAGCCGTGGGTGCATACTAGTATGTACCTCTGCCTACCTTTTAGATGATATATGGGCGTGATGATACTTATTTTATCGTCTAACATACCTACAGTAATTATTTTACTACTGATACTTTTCCTAATAACGAACAAGAACTACGTGCTATAAAACGATGTACCCAACTATAAAGCCGAAACTGATTTCCTACCGATTGCCAAAAGATTTCTAATTTGAATTAATCAAGTAATTTAAACCTTAGATATAAATCTATACTAAAGGAAGATGAAGTTGGTACACATAGTCATCTCTTTTTTTCTAATAACCAGTTTAAATGTGCAAGAAAGTAACATTATGTTGTCAAAAGCCAGCTTCTCTACCTTAATCTTAGATCACAGCAAACGTCACAATTGGGATTTATTTTCTGTTTAGTGAGTATGGTTACCTTATTAGGTTCCACGATCTGACCAGCAAATCCAAAGCTATCCCAGACGTTTTTTTTTCAGAAAAACTGAAAAATCTCATACTTGGAACAAGTTGCCCAAACCGGGAATCAAATTTCAAAGTCACAGACACCACTCGACCAAAGATCTCTTTGAACTTAATGATCTCGATGAACTTTTACTTTTTTTTGACGGACTCTTAATTTTTGGTTAAGTCTTAAATTTTAGTCAACTTAAAATATTTTCAAAGATATTAAAAAATTAATGACTCGGTTAAGAACGAAAAATTTTACGGCGCGTGTGGGGATTAAACCCACCTCTCCAAAATATTTCATTCTCAACAGTGTTTTAATTCCGGAAGCGGAGGTTACGCTTGAAAAACATAACCGATAATGAAAGACTCCTTTATGTCAAAACATATATTTCACAATATTATCGAAAACTAACATTAAATCTATCAGATACCTACTTAACGCTATCTCAAGTAAATCGGTACATATTTACACGTGTCACCAATCATTTCGAATTTATAATTTCAAAAATAGATGTTACACATGTTTTATAACATTAAACCATTAGCATCTAAAATGTTACAACATACTTGCATTTATACAATACTTTATACGATGACGATATTAGTTTATCCTAAGTACTTCGCTCACTACAACACTTTATAGGATACCTTATTAACGTTACATTCTAACAGTATTGGAGGTATTACATCTTAAATATTATATAAATTCCACGAATTGAACTCGAAGAATGATTTATATCACATAGTCATTGTTTAGACTTAAATAAGTGAACACATCAAATTTAGCATGGCCAGTAACTAAAGTTATTCCAATTAAATATGTTTGTATTGAATATTTGTTACCACTAGCAAATTACCAGAACTAATTAACAACCTGTTACTGTAATTTTGTTTAAAAATATGCTTCCCACGTCGTTAAACTTAGTTGTAGACGGGGCTAAATGCTTATTTTTTAATATAAGATAATGTTTTGGTAAGGTGAGAAGAACAGTTTTTTTAATAAACAAGTCAAACAAATTTAGTAAATAGAAAAAAATTATTAAAAGAAAAATCAAACGGCATGGATCAGCTCAAAAGATCGTTTCAACTAACTTGGTTTATCCTTTATATTTGTCATCCTATTATCATTATGTTTTCCTTTTTCTGTTTTTTCTTTATATATAAAGTAAAACGAAAAGAAAGTTTTTTTTTTCGTTCTACTTTCGTGAAGGAGTAAATAAACAAAAGAACATCTATCAAGACAGCTAACAACTGTAAGAAGCATATACAATCTTTTAATTATAAAAACAATACAGTGAATATATGAAACCGGTAATAAATATATATATTTGTTTATAAGGGATAGTGAATTCATAACTTTGTTATGTATTGTTTAGTATGTATATTCAATAAAGCACAATATGTAACGGTTAAACTAAACTAGCGAAGCAAAAGAAATTAAACATCATAAGATAAACTTTACTTTAAAGCTGGTAATAGTTTACATTGAAATTAGCGCTCCTAGAATTCTCAGATTTCTTCAATTAATTTATTAATCCAAAAAAATAACTTTTTATCCAGTGAAGGTAAAGAATGACTTTTTAATAATTATGATGTGCGTTATAAATAAAAAAATCATTCATTTATCAGCTTGTCACAGACCACTGCTAGACGTAGAGCTTCCCCCAGTGTGTGCGAGGGTTTTGCCTATAGTCACCATGACGTGGTATTAATTATGATGTACACTATAATTAAAACATGAACATTTAAGAAAGGACTTTATTAACCCATAAATAATTGTACAGAAAACAAGTGACAAAAATAGCACTAGCTTACAAACATAGTTCATTTAATGAAACATACATATTTTGAGAGACGTTAATTAATAACTCGACTTAAAAGGCACAGTATTACAAAACCTAGACAAAGTATCTTTTTATCAATATAAAAAGATTGCACGGTTGCCGCTTCTGTCATGTAATTTTCTTAGAAAAAATCTGCTTAAAGTATTAGCACGCTCTTTGCAGTTATTATTGAAATTTGAAAAAAGATTTTGTTTATATAACAAAAATATATATGTTCATTTAATAAACAAGACTAAGTTTCTGTTGATTAAATGTTTCATTTAATAAACAAAAACTTAGTTCCTTAAGTGAACCTAAGATTGACATCACTGACTTGCCCGATGTAATTGACCAATATCATTTTAATAACAGTTGCAATTAAATTATCAAATTATTTAACGCAAATGAACTTTTACAACTATTAAATTATTTTTTATTTCTTGTTACACTTCAAAAGTTTACATCACCACAGCACTAGTAACTATGCGTTCATATATTCTATACCTTCAGGACAATTCGTTAACTCATACACTACAGGCATTCTAAAAAGACATTTAAGTGTATAAAATTATTACAACACGAGTGAAAATTACAGAAAAAATAATGTAAGGTTTTCACATCCATAACCACGTTTTGCGATAAGTTTTACACGTTACTGATTTACATGTCATGACTTCCAATAAGCTAATTAATAGGGTTTAAATCAATGTAGGCGGTAAAATGAATGACAATTGAAAATATAAGCGTTATCCTCAAATTTAATCATTCGTATTAATAATTTAGGATAGAAATAAGGCCGTAGTAAAATCTTATGTCTGTCTATATCTGCAATATGTTTATGGGACAAATATTATGGACAATAGAAGCCAAAACTGTTATTCGATAAACGTCTATCTGTATATTTGGGCGCTCATCACACCAAAACTACTGAATGAAATTTGATTTACTCCGTTGTATTGCTAGAAGTCTAACTTAAAAACGTAAAAGAACTGCCCCTTGTTAGGGCTCCTTGAAGTATATATTAATTGCCTACCTGCCAGGCAGCTCGTAAAAGGCGAACATAGGTTTACTGTTACCAACGCTATGATTTAATACTAGGTGGTAGTTTCGCAATGGTTCGCCCTGATTGATATTATCTATTTACTTATTCCTGCCACTGTAATGTCAGTGCTCGGCATTGATGTATTCCGATTTTCAGGGTAGCACAATCGGTAAACGTGAATTTATACTAAGCTTGACATCGAGGTCATAGTTTGGCAACGCACTATTTACATCTTTAGTGTCTATAGGCAATTTGTTTTTCTTAACATCTGGGAATCCGTTTGGTTGTTTGTATTACAATATTAAAAAAGGTCATTCTACAAGTCTGAGAGACTTGAGCAATGACATAGAGGATATTTAGACTTCTTTTAAAATGCTCGCACATCGTACCAGAATTGATTTAACCCACACGTGCAATACGGTCGGCTGCAAAATACTTTGATTTATAAAGCTATAGATGCGTTATACGCTCTTCATTTTGATAAGAAAAAAAGAAGGCAATTGCTTGTAATTTGCCAGTTTCACGTGTCAAATAAAATTAGTCACTTTTAAACTTAAATTTGTAGGCGGGTAACGAATCTATAGCTTTTAATAATATATCACGGGCAAAAAGGAGGTGAGGCTGCGGTCGCAGTTAGAACTTGAGCGAGAAGGGCGGCGCGCGCGTCAGGCCGCGCAGCGCCAGCGCGTCGTCGGAGTCGGCGCGCGCGAAGGCGTTGTAGGCGGCGCCGCCCGCCGGCGGCCGCGGCGAGTGCGAGCCGCGCGCCTTGCCCTCGGACTTGGCCGGCCACGTCGGGAACATCGCCGGCTCGATCGCCGCCGGGCTCTCCTGCCAACCCACACACCTCGTCAGTGGCAGTCGCCGCCCGTCACTCGCGGGGCCTCCGCGTCCCCTTTCGAGAACGTACGGGCGAAACGATACGATTACGTCTGCACCACCGTAGATCTCATATACGTGTGGTCGACCTTTAAGATGAGCGTACCGAGACTCTTGATATAACTCCAAACGCCATTCTGTGTATACTTCACGAGAATGTACGTTAAAAAATTCGTCAACTCCGTGTTACGCAAACAAACAGAAAATGAAACTGATTATTGTGCTATAGTACGCTGATTATGCTTAAAAAACAAGCAATACTAATTATTATAAACATATAAAAACCATCACTGGACAAATCAAACGTAATATTCACAAAAATTTACTCGGAAAACAGATTTCACTCATAGACAAACATATAAAAAGTACCTTCACGCCTATTATCCCGGAAGGGGTAGCCAGGGGTGTGCTAGTATCTCCACGACTCGTAAGTCCAGTAGATATACTAGAACACCCACGATTAGCCAAGATATTAGGGCCCATGATGTGATAGGTGGCAAGCCTCTCACCACTTCAGGCACATTCCGATTCCGGGCAATGTCATGCTTACTCAGTATAATCTGAAAAACATTTTAAGAAAAGTTTCCCGACCTGGGAATTGAACTAAGGATCTAAGCGGCTAACGGTCTTAACAGGCGGTCTTAGACAAACCTATATGTATTAAATAATATAAATGCGGAAAACCAGAACTGCAATAGTTCAATTGCTTTACCCTGTCGGGGTTCTCGTCCTACAACGACAATTAATATGCTAACCACGAGACCAATAAAGCGTTCTATAAATGACGACAGTCATAATTAATTTCGACCGTCTCGCTGGCCGAGTGGTAGCGTAGTTGCCTTACCACGTCGACGAATAGCGTGACTAGGATTCGATTCCCGCCGGGGCGGACGTTTGTGTGATGAACATAGCCGTTCCCATTTCATGTTCGCGTTTCCATTTATAATATCATTAACTAACCATAACACAAGCAAATAATTTTCTTACTTTGGGGTTAGATCAATATGTGTGATTTTGTCCAAGGATATTTATTTACATATATAAATTATGCAGCTCTACCAACAAAAAATATTCTTCATACACCACAGCGAATTCAATTACACTCGGACAACTATTGCTTACCCCGTGTGGATGTAATACTTGATGAAATTTACCTTAAAATATGCATGTTCTAAAGCAGTATCGGCCGCCAATCGCTTGACAGGATTGTACGTGAGGAACCCTTGCAGCAAAGCCAACCCAGTTTCAGACAGCAAGTCGGAGCCAATCCGTTGTTTCAACCCACCGGGAGAATGCTCGGCGAACGTCATCTTCTGCACGGCAGGCAGCTCTTTGTAACCGGGCCATAGCAATTCCGATGGTGTTCCTAAATCCTAGAAAAGTATTAATAAAATATATAGCAAAGGGCAGTAAGCAAGCAGACGTCTTCCCTAGTAGTAAACACCAAGGCACCTAGCGCACTAGGCGGCCGCGACCAAGACCAGGCCGTTGCGAAAACTGGTCACAGTCGTGGCCGCCCAGTGCATGAGGTGCCTAAGGGTCAAGTTTAATGAGCTATCTAAAGTAGAACAGTAGCTTACTAGAGTTTTATTGCTAAGATATTTTTAATAATTATTGAAAACTATCAGTGCTTGTGCCAAACTACAGTAAATATATAAAAACCATTGTGCCCGATTGGAACGGGATTGCCACCTGTCACATTATTGCACCTAATATCGTCGGCTAATCGTGGGTGTATACTAGTAAGTGCCTCTGCCCACCCTTTCCATGATATATGAGCATGACGATATTTGTTTATTTTTCACTACAGTAAAACTACCGCTAACCTCAGATAGGTTATTGAACATTTAAGTTAACCATTAGATATCATTGATCTCTTATCTATCTGAAATGCGAGATGTTATTTGTTATATGTATGTAGCTTTCCTTTTTAGCTATCCCACAAAAACGAAAAAAGTTATTTACATTATAACAGTAGGAACGCTGCGAGCATATGAGGACTACAAAATACTAATTTTGACCAGGATTAGTGAATACAAACTCAATTAGACAAAAACCTTCACTTACCTTAAATATTCGATTAAGTTGGTCCACCTCCGATTTTCCCGGGAAGAGTGGATTCATAGTGACAAACTCGGCGAATATGCAGCCGACACTCCACATGTCGATGGCCGTGGAGTACTCCTTGCAACAAAGCAGCAACTCGGGCGCGCGGTACCATAGCGTCACCACGATGGGTGTGTATTGGCGGAGAGGGGAACCATACTCTCTGGCTAATCCAAAGTCCCCGACCTACAACAGTGTATTCTATTAAAAGAAAGACATATTTAAACAAGAAATACATCACAATTTAAAATTAATATTATGTGAATTTTTAATGTTTTAACCCATCTCTTTAATTCTTAATAAGTCGCTTGTTCTCTTTCATAGTATTATTTTATGTTATTAATGTGGGCGCACCGGTTTCGCTAATTAAAGTATCTTCAGGGCCACTGCATTTTTTTAATTGACAAATATTGACTTCAAGATTACATTGGTTATATTATTCAAAGTAGGCACCTAGATGATTTTTTTTCAGGTATTTAATTATTTTAATAATCAAATTGTTATTGTTTGAACAACTTTGTTTTTGACGCCATCTGTCCATCGCTCGCTGTTCTGCTAATCTGTTCGCTATGAAGTTTTCACGTAAACGGACGGCTGGCTATTTTCAACTGGCGAAACGCGGGTAAAAACAAGTTTTCCCAGACATGAGACCTATCTAGAACGATTTTTTGCCCCCGAAAACCAATAAACAATTATTGCTCATTTAATAGCGCAGGATATCATTTCTTCAATTATCTTTATTTTCATTCTAAAATACATTCATTTATTTATCAGCTTGTTGCAGTCAACTATTGGCCGTAGGCCTTCCCCAGTGTATAGGAGTGTTTTACCTGGCCGCCACGCTGGGCAGTTGAATTTGTGACAGCAGTGTATGTTTGTTATGGACTAGGATGTCTGTACGGGGGGCGTTGGTGGAAGTCATACTAAGTCAGGGGGATAAGTGATATTGATATTTTACTAGGGACTTACCCCAGCTTCTGACGGGAAAAAACTGATGCTAAATATACTAGTTTGTCTCCCACAGACATCACATTAGAAACCTCTTAAATTATCAGTGTTTCTCTATTATTTAATAAATGTTTTATAACTATAAACCTTCCTCTCGAATCACACTATAAGAAAAACCGCATCAAAATCCGTTGCGTAGTTTAAAGATTGAGAAAAAAAAATAAACATACCTTCAATATTCCTTTATGTGATAAAAGTAGATTGCTTGTTTTCAAATCTCTATGCAATATCCAATTGTCGTGTAAATGGTGGACAGCCTTTAGTAATTGAGTCATCAAACACTTAATTTCACCTAAAAATAAATTACACCCATAAGCATCATTTTAAAAGTTGTATAAATAAATATCACTCTATAAGTTACACGATTTGTGCTCGAGGGCATGAGTTGGCGACGGACTTGCCACCCGTCACATCATGGGGCCTAATATCGTCGGCTAATCGAGGGTGCATACTAGTATGTACCTCTGCCTAACCTTTTGAGGATATATGGGCATGACGATATTTATAAGATTGGATCGAACCAAAACAAATTTGTTAAGTACCCAAACTCAGAAATAGGAACGTCTATGTTCATCACAAAAACGTCCGCCTCCGACGGCAATCGAACCCGAACGTTGCCATTTGTTCAGCGTCGTTAGGCGTATACAATACTCCCTCGACCAACGAGGCGGCTAGCTAACTATATACTTACTGGAAATTGGATTTCAACGTATTTAAATATACGCAAAACATATTAACAATAACAACAGCTGCCAATTTGGCAGTGACGTGAATAAAAAGCTTACCAGGAAGAAACACTTGTTTTTTCCCTCTCATAGTTTCCATTAGACTCTTCAAATCGTGTTCAACGTAATCCATGACAATGAATATCTTATCCATATTTGAGCCAACAACTATTTCTCTGCATGTCACGATGTTAGGATGTTGACCCTGTAACAAAGAAATGTTGTTGGCTACCATTCAGTAATTTGGTGAAATCACCAATATTTAATGATACTATATTAATCTTTCAAAACATATGTTAAATTAATATGAACTACCAATTCATATAATCTGAATATGGACATGTAAATACAAGAGGGAGCAATTGTCGACAC
This sequence comes from Caria ino melicerta, assembly GCA_018237365.1. NCBI lineage: Eukaryota > Metazoa > Arthropoda > Insecta > Lepidoptera > Riodinidae > Caria > Caria ino. The sequence goes on from DVZN01001136.1 coordinate 10,161, forward strand.
AAATTAGTAAATACACATACTATTAACTTCAAAGACCACAAAAAATACGGCGTAACAAAATATTAAAAAATATAGACCCGTGTGTTCAAATATACCAAAATCTTTATGTATGTGTAATTTTAATTACACATACATAAAGATTTTGGTATATTTTTTTGTAGTATTTGAATGACAAAATAACAAGTTTGTCATCTTATGGAACAAAATAACCTCCAATTTGAATTGTTTGTTTGATTTGAATTGTTTTTTTATTTTTATTGTTGACTCCGTGGAGATCTTACACGAATAGGTGAGTACTGTAAGGGGCGCTGTAAATGGGACATGCGAAAAAGAATAAGGTGATGGAAAAGTTTAACTTTTAAATTACTATTAAATATATCAGTTTGCATTCAAAAAGAGCCTCGTTTTAGGTGTTTCCTCCGTAATGACAATAGTTGCCAGCCAGAGCGGCTTCACAACGACACCGGACGTTTGTGGGCGATCAGAGTGCTTAACCCGAGTCTGCATTATTTAAGGGTGGACATATAACGCCCACACTAAGGGTTGTCTCCTGCGAGATCTGACCTCGGCTTAGTGCTGCGTTCTGACTACTGGTGGGCGGGGTATCCGTGGCTCG
>DVZN01001137.1:0-10776 GCA_018237365.1 Caria ino melicerta
GTGGTTACAAATTGTGTAATGCATTGTGTAATGAAAAGTATCCATTAGCTAACAGTGTACTAATCTAAAAGTGTACACTCCAGCGCTATAACCAAAATGAAATATTTAAGCACATTTTCAAATAATTTGTCAGTCAGATTCCTTGTACCGGGCTTCTTTGCAAAATTCCTGCCAATCAGCTCGTAAAAGACGATTATGGACTTACTGTCAGGAACACCTTCCTGAAAGACCCCCTTGATGTGGTAGAGTTTTGCGTTGGATTAGCTGGACTGGTACCGCCTAACCTGTCGTAACGTTAGTGCTTGCCGTTGACGCGTTTCGTTTTGATCTAAAACGCGTAAATCGGTTGACCCTACGTTTTATGAGATCAAAATGTGTTTTAAGCTATTTTGAATTCTTACAATACAAAGATATATACATTTTTCAATTTTTTGACATTTAATATATCTTTGACTATTTCATTATCGATTATCGATAATTATCGATTTCGATTAAATTTGTTTTCATGCAGTTTTTCTATTTTCAAAAAGTAATTTACAACAAAAGTTACTACCAAAAACTTCGGAGTAATTTTGAAAAAAAAAATACGATCTCCAATGATAACTCACGAATGCATTAACCGATTTTGATAGAATTAGTAGCAATCAATACAGTTTACTAAGCTCTTAAGCTGATTAGTTTTTGGATTTGATCGGTCAAGCCGTTTATAAATAAATTAAAAAAAAACGTTGTTTTAAAAAATCACATACATATTTCTCATCTTCTCCAACATACTTATTTCTTAAAACTGAAAGATAAAAACAGACTCTGTAGCATGAATAGATCGACATTTGATCACTACCTCACCTGATGTTAAGTGAAGTAATCGAAGATGGATCAAGCCTACCTAGATACAGTCTCACTCTGGCCTTAAAGATAGCTAGATTATATTGTTCCGGGAATACACCAGCAGCACTGACTGAACCAGCGTATGATGTAATTAAACCACCCCAAATATAAACAGAAACGAAATTAATACATAACAATCAACGCAACTCGGTGGAATGAACAAAACATGAACAAAAGCTTGTCGTGTGAAACTTTGGAACCGCTCCTATCTATAATATATTATAAAGCTATAGATGCTCTATACGCCCTTAATTTTGACTAGAAAAAGAAGGCAATTGTTTGTAATTTGCCAGTTTCATCTGTCAAAATATTTCAATAATTTGAATTAAAAATGCCTTCCTGTGTTTACAAAGCTTGATATAATTATACAACCACCGTAAAAAACATTTATTTTGCGAAAGTATTAGAAATTCACAAATTTGACTTTTTTCACGCTATAATGTGGTGTAACGGTACGGCTGTGGCCTGTGTGTTATAATGTGCCCGAAGTGGCGATAGACTTGCCACCTATCACATCGCGGGCCCTCGTACCTTGGCTAATCGTGGATGTTCCAGTATATCTACTGGACTTACGAGTCGTGGAGATACTAGCACACCTCTGCCTATCCCTTCGGAGATAATAGGCGTGAAGGTACTACTACGGCTCGAACGTTTTCATGACATTTAGAATGCAGAGGAATTCGAGGACAAAAAATCGATGTAGCTAGTAGCTGGGGTTTTATTTTTAAAAAATATCGTTTTGTCTGTGTTTGCTACAATTATCATTAGAATACGAAAGTAAATTTCATTGACATCTACGAAGTTGTAATAGCCCAGTTTGTAAGACGGGTGGCTACAACACCGGAGGACCCCAGTTTGAGACCAATTTTTTTTTCCTTTTTGAAGCGTCCGAAGCTTATTTACCCAGGTACTTATTTACGATACGTATCTCTTCAATTAAATTTTCGGCCGATTATTTTATGTACTATTTTCTAATGTATTTCTGTTGTGTACAATAAAGTCTCAAATAAATAAGGTTTGTCAATATAACTTGATAGATAAAATCAAATCTGTAGTTTCTGGATCGGACAGTAGACGTCTGCAGACAGTAATAATTCTATATCAACACTAAAATTATGTAGTTTAATCGCACGTAAGGCCGTATAAATTTACCATAATATTATATTACTGAAAACCACGATGCAGATAGAACTTTGAATAAACAGAATATAGAATTCAACTAACTACGTAGCTAAAATCATGTTTCAAAACCAACATCAAATTATAAGTTCAAACAAATATAACATTGGCTTAACGAAGACGAATTTTGTCCAACTTTAACCCAAACTATGACAGTAATTCAAACAGTGTGATTCTCCCCAACCCCCTTTAATAATCAAGTTTGCAAGTTGCTCGTCCAAGATGTCGCCACGGGCGGTGAATATCTAACACTGTCCCTTCTGAATATCTTGCAGACCTGCCCGACTTGAATTAACGTACATTTCATGGCGTGAACACAAAATATTTTAATAGCGTTAATTTTATTAAATACTTTTTATTATAATATTGGAAGGTAAACGAGGAAACGGATTTCGCGGTGCGTTGCCAACCTAAAATAAAATAAAATCATCATGTCCACATATCCTCGAAAACGTACTAGTACATTCTAGTATGCACCCACGATTAGCCGACGAAATTAGGTCCCATTATGTGAAGAGTGGCAAGTCCGTCGCCAATCGGCCACAAGTCCAATCCCAGGCAACGTAATGTTTTTCAGAGAAACATAAAAAACTCATGACGCTGGGGTTAGGATTTTGGGCCTCGTGCAAAAGTAAGTTTACCGGCTACATCATCCTCCAAACCGGAACACGTCAACGAGAAGCACTGACGTTATGGCAGCAGAAATAGGTAAGGGGGTGGTATTTATTCCACCTGGGTGAGCCACTGCGAAGTTCTACCACCTATTAAGAGATCTTTGCTCGCCTAGTAGACTAGCAAGGCTAGTAGGCTGGTGATGAAATAACTTATTCAATGAACTCTAATTTAAAGTAATAATTAATTATTGGATTGTAGTTTAATTAAGGAATTGATTAACTTATTGATTGATCATGCTGTATACACTCCATTGTATGTAGCCGTATGGGCTGGCACGCCCGGGGAACGTACCACTCTCTCATATAAGCGTGAAGTAGCACCTTGCTGCTGCGTTTCGTCTGGTTTTTGAGAGTCCCGGAGGCCCACTCCTCCCCCTTCCCGATTAGGGGTGGGTTTTTAAAAGGTCAGCAATGCAATTGTGATGCCCCTGGTGTTGCAGTTGTTCGAAGTTGGTAGTGATCACTTACCATCAGGTGCCCTACATGCTCGTTTGCCTCCTTCTGCTATAAAAAATAGAATCTTACTAATATAAATGCGAAAGTTTATAAGTATTTATGTATTGATTTTTCTTAATCTTTCACGCTAATACTATTGAGCCGATTACGATGAAATTTGGTATGTAGGTAGTTGAAGACCCGGAATAACACATATGCTACTTTTTATACCGGAGTTCCTGAGGGATTCCTGAAAAGAAAGGATCGGGATTTACGAGGGAATAATGAGAATTTATTTTGTCCCACGCGAATGAAGTCGCGGGTAACAGCCATATTAAAAAAGTAATCTTTAGCGTTAACCTTTACACTCAAACCATTGAGAGCCCACGTACATTAATTGAAACAAAGTACGTAACTCAATTACATTCTAACGTTGGGCCGACTTTTGCGAAAAACCTGTTCAGACTGAATTTAGTTCATTTGACAGCAATTGTGTTACGAATCCTCTACGTGGATCGTATTTTCGTCCATACGCGACTCACAGGGTTTTATAATGATGAAGTAATGCAATTTCGTATACAATTTTGCTTGATTATGATTTTGTTCCAAATTTTTTTAGATTTTCGTTCGGGGTCCTTTGTAGAATAGACCGTATACCTTTTTGCCAGGCAGCTTGTGTAAGACAAGCATAGGCTTATTGTCGCTAACACCTTGACTTCTGATTAGGCGGTGAAGTTTCGCAGCGGTTAACTGTCTTACCTATTCCTGCTACCATAACAGCAGTGCTTGCTGTTGACGTGCTCCGCTTTGGAGAGTTAGGTAGCCGGTAATCTTACTCTTTGGCAGTGCACCTTACCACATTTGGTATATATTACAGGCATCGTAAATTTGTTAAAAGAAAGTACCTTCACGCCTATTATCCCTGAAGGGGAGGCAGAGGTGTGCTAGTATCTCCACGAGTCGTAAGTCCAGTAGATATACTAGAATACCCATGATTAGCTAAGGTACAAGGTACGTTTGTTAATAAGAGACAACCGTTGCCTATAGCCATCGTTCCACCCATATGTTGTCGTAATGCCATATGGTAGGTGGAAACTATCCGTACGTAGATCTCATTCCAACAGAAAATGAGTAGAATTTGCTGGCTACGAGTATATTTCTGGACCATCATAACTTAGCCGGCATTAAGGCCCTTTAAATAGGCTATTTGTAGGTAGATATGATCCATTTTAAACCGCATAGTCACTTAACATCAGGTGAAATGGTGGTCAAATTCTTGCCCATAAATAAAAAAAAAAAAGTTAAAATCCATGTTTTTTATGGTTAAGTCTTATTTATCTTATGTTCGTCACTTAAAACCTGTCTGGCAGAACAGCAAAGGGTCGTTTGTACATAGGGGTTCCGAAATGAGACAGGAAAATAATTTCCATAAACAATAACATAAACATTTTTTTCTTAAAATCTAGGCCGGTCGTAAATAAAACAAAAAATATTGGATGTATTTTTGTTACAAAGTAAACGCCGAAATCCCGTGGGATATTCGACAAACTTTATTAAATCAGATGATTAAGCTCTCTAAGCAGAATACATGAAAGAAAATAAGCAGGCCTGGCAATACGCCAGTTTGCGAACGGTAAAGGTTGGTACGGTAACGTAAAAATAGACATTTTGTATAGAATTTTCTGGAAAACAAAAACATTTAGCATGGTATTAGTAAGTTATCTGGGGCGACTATGAAGAAGAAAAAGCCCTTATCTTGCTAGTTCCGCGAACCTGTGAACTGTTTGAACCTGGAAATCGTCTAGGGACTAACGGTCGCACCAAACTGGATGAACCAGGTTCCAGGTTCAACCAGTTCACAGGTTCACGGAACTAGCAAGATAAAGTCTTCTCCTTCAATTGTAATGGATTTCCGCAAAGTAACGCTTGATTCAATAAAATAAAGTGACTAAACTCGCGTCTTTATTTGGGTTTGATTGTAATGCTCTTTTTAATATTTTATATTATACACAAAGAATATTGAGTAAAAATTTGATTTATTAATATATTCAAATTTAATTGTACACAAACTTAAGCCCACCATTCACTACGCGAACCGCGAGCCGCACGTTGCGTCTTACGATTCTATGGACAAATCCATCCGTCCACACACTACACGAGTGCCGAGTAGCAGTTCAGTCGTATGTGTAATTTGGTGAGCCTTGCATTATCTTTGTTGGTTTAAATTACAAATTCTTAGAAGGTAGAAAATAACTGACATGTTCATGGACAAATTTGTGTACGCACACTATATATGCACGGTTTTGTACAACGCAGCTAGAGTGCAGCGCGCGGCTCGTGTCGTCAGATGGCGAGCACTGCGCCGAGCCGTGAGTCGCATACCCACCGAGAATCAACTTATATATAGAAGTATAAAAATAGAACACATATAATTATAGAAATAAATGAACCCATAAGATTTGTATATACCAAATTAATGGTAAAGAAGTGTAGTAGCTTTCACTTCTTCAAAATAAATTCTTCATTTGTGCCATGCGAAAACATTGTTTAAAATTTTAAAAAGAAATTAATATATCTTAACATGTCATTTCTTATAGTTTAGAAACACATTTGACAAATAAATAAATAGATAAACATTTTCAAAATGATTTAATTGATCCGAAAAATCTATATACAGTCTCAATTTGAACAATGTTGGGAATATACAAAAAAATGAATATACATATATATACATACTATGTATTTATATAGTTAACTTAAAAACTATAGGCCACCAAATCCTTGATTTTTGGACGGCCTTTAGTTTAGAAGTGGAGTATCCAATTAAAAATTAGTCGTGACATTGTGTCTTCACGAGAGTGAGGCGCTCGCGTTTTGGACGCGTTCAGAGGATAGTCCAGCTTTAGCGGGATTATTATTATGAACAAAGTATTCTATAATAATGTAGGTCTTAGTTTAAGTATTACCGTGATATTTGTCATTATCTGATAAACTTTGCGCATTTGAATAACTTGCATGTTATTATTGTAATTAACTTCACTATTTGTACTGTAGGGAATTATTTTAAAATTACATATTTTTGTAATGAATTACCTATACCCGGGCCATCTATTGAAAGAAATTCAATTCAATTCAATTTTTTTTGTGACACAACGTAAGTCAATCACGCGATTTTGTCTGTGACACAACGTAAGTCAATCACGCGGACGACAGCTAGTAAACTATAAAAATTCTTAATATTCACTCCACTATTTACATACTTATACACATGCACTAATGTTTGTCCATAAAATGCGTAATATTCACTTTACTATTCACATAAGCTAGTTGTTACATTCACTAATATTTCTCGATATAAATTTAGGTGCTTAATGTTCACTTCAGTAGGATATAAACTAAAATACATACACTGTTTATATATTATATATATATTATATGTATACTGATATATATATCGCCTGTTAAGACCGCTAGCCGCATAGGCTTGCAACCTATCACATCATGGGCCCTAGTAACTTGTCTAATTGTGGGTTTCTAGTCAAAATAAAACGCGTATAACGTTTCTAAACTTTTAAAATATCTTAAGATATATGTAAATATAAATGCTTAATACGTCACAAACTAAATTTATACATTCACTGTTACTTATGGATACGATTTGGGGACATTCAAGAAAAGAGCGTACTCATTCCTAAAAGGTCGGCAACGCACCTTTTAGACCTCTGGTGTTGCAGATGTTCGTGGGCGGCGGTGATCACTTATCATCAGGTGACCCACCTGCCCGTTTGCCTCCTCTAATATAAAAAAAATGTATATATCGTTGACTAGCACCCATTTCACATGCAAATAATTTGCTTACTTTGGGGTTAGATATTAAAGTGTACATACATATATAAATTAGAAAAACAAAACTTCTTCTAAAACAGTTGGGTAAAAGCTAAACCTTTACTTTCACAGACGTTTTTAATGACAGCTGTCTATCTGTTTGTACATACGTACAGATAGTAGAATATTTCAGAGTGAGGACTTGTAAAACAATTGATCCGGCTTCGTTCAAGGTTTTTTAAGGCTGGCAACAATAGTTCATATGCTAATAACTAAATCCCACATAACTTGTATCACTGACCTCACTCCTACGCGATATTTGACTTAGATAACTTACCATGAGATATATATTTAGATATACCTATTCGAACTTGGGTGTCAATTCTGTTTGTCACACATTGGCGGATCCTGATGATCCGATTACAATTTACACAACAGCACCTATATTTCATTTATATTCCACATATCCGCACAAAGCGATTCGGTCGTCTTTTTAATGCAAACGGCTAAGGAGTGGAATTCGCTGCTACGAGTGTATTTCACGAACATTATAATTTAACTACTAGTATAGAATAGAATAGTCTTTTTCTAGGCAGGCATGATCTATCTTCAGCCGCATCGTCAAATGATGGCGGTCAAATGCCTGCCTATTAATTAATAAAAATAAAAACAGCGTCGCCGCTGGTGGCGACATGGTTCCCTATTTCGGTCTGTCACTACGATAATAGCCCTGGACTGGAATGATGCCACGATTCCTCCCATAAATTAAGTTGAGACTGCCCTTAGCTGAGGTTCGCTCTCTTAGGAGATACCTTTGGGACGGGCCCTTTTTGATCGAGTGGAGTACTCGAGGAAAAAATAAGAACCTCACAATTCAAATTTTTTTTTAAATACCCAGTGTCACTCACACTATCAAGACTAATAATATAATACTAACTGTTACTCGTGGCTTCAGAGGCGTAGACAAAAGAAAAATCACATGTCATACTGTTTTTCCGACTTACCCAACTGGATGTTTATCGTTATATAATGTCCAAATTATACAAAATGTATATAAATTTATAGCCTATGTGCTATTTCGATGTATAAACTATATTACAGTGAAATTAAATCAAAATCTGTTCAGTAGTTTTTGCGTGAAAGAGTTAAAAAAATCCATCCATACTTACAAACTTTCGCATTTTTAATATTAGTAGGATATAATCTAATATAGTTGAATACATAATATCTTATAAATTGAAATCCTTTAAGCTGTTTAGGCTACAAAACCAAAGACACATAGAACTCTACATATATACATACATACATATATACACACACACACATACATTCGAAAAACATAACAACTCCATAAAACTACTAAAAAACATTCATAAATGGGTTGCCTGACCTGGGAATCGAACCCTGGACCCTAGTGCGTAAAGGCGATAATAATAACATGAAACAATGATAATATGAAACAAATATAGGTGTATTACGCAGGATATCAAACAAAAGATTTCGGTTTCACAAATCTCGCCAAAACAAACAGACACCGCATTTTTCGACACACCAATCATAATATAACATGTACAAAGGTCACACGTTATAAGTTCCACAAATATTCACGCGAAGGTTCTGTCAACAGCGTCGTGTTTTAAAGTTACACGCTTTTCACATATTCTGACTTCTTAAATTCCCACTAAAAAAATTGAAAATTTTTAAAAGTCACAGAGAAAGGTATTCACCCCAATTTACGAAAATCGAGATGTTATCAGATCTTCACGTTTTGTGGTCCCCCGAAGCGATTCTGACTATAATTAGTGTGTTGTCCATATGTATCTGTGTGTATGTATGTATGTAACCCCTTCATAACTTTTGAACGGCTTGTCCGATCGGGAAAAAATTGGTGTCATTTGATTAGATTTCTGTAAACTTAGATTTTCAATACAATTCCAGTTGATTCACACGGGCCGATTTTGAGAAATCTTGAAAATACAATTTTCAATTTTTTTTTGCAATAATTTTTAAACGGCTCGACCGATCGATCCCAAAAACTAATCAGCTCTTGACCTCATTACGCCGCGCCAACCACCATCAATTTCATCAAAATCGGTTAATGCGTTAATGAGTTATCGTTGTAGAAAAAAATTAAAAAATCGTTTTTTCAAAATTTCTTTAAAGTTTTTAGCAAAATGTATTTTTAGTTGTTAATAACTTTGTATACATTGAAAAATTGCGTCAAATGCTGTAAAATTCATCAAAATCGTCCAATTCGTTCAAGAGATATAAAATTTAACAATATACCTTTATATTTGAAGATCTCAAAGTAAACCAAGCAATTGGTGGTGGAAATTAGTGGGAAGTTGCAGGGATGGCCCGTAGGATCAACCGGTTTCCTAATTTTTTTATACATATAAACTAACAACACTTTTGATATAATCCTACACTGAATATAAATCTACATATACATTCGAAAGATACGTGGTAGTTGCATTATACATTGTTTTAAGTGTCGACGTCAAATCGCACCGTACAGTGAAGACCCGCCCTACATAACAGACTAGATACATCATGTAGGTACCTTCACGCGTAGGCGGGGTTAACTCGGCTACAAGGACGGCACTGATCACTTATTATCGAAATGTGACGTCATACTGGGGAGTAACCATTTTGACATCTGTCATCCGCCATTTTGGATTTTACTATTTGGTTTAAAACGGGTGTAATTTATGAAAAAGGATATTCTGAATTCTACTGTATTTTTTATGTTTGTTACATGACATTTATATACCGATATGGAAAAAAATTTTGAAAGGACTTGCGGAAGTTGCTCTCGTTGTAAATGTATGAAAGTATGTGACCATGAAGCTACTTGTTTTTGATATAATACTAGCGACCTGCCCCGGCTTTGCACGGGCTCTAAACTAATACTGAATATATATTACGGAGTGTCTCACACATCACATTAGAAACCTCAAAAATTATTAATGTTTCTCTTACTAATTAATTGTTTCTCTACTATACAATGCATGTATTATACGCATAAACCTTCCTATTGAAATACTCTATTTATTTAAAAAACCCGTATCAAAATCCGTTGCGTAGTTTTAAAGATCTAAGCATAAATATGGGCAGACAGACGCGAAACGACTTTATTTTATACTTATGTGATTGGAAAACAATAGACAGATTCCCTGATGGTAAAAAATACTCGTCGCCTATAGATGCCAAATGTGTGTCGGCAACCTGAGGCCGGGACGGATGTTAGGCCTCGTGCAAAAGTTAATTTGTCGGCTAACTTACCCTCCAAACCGGAACACGTTAATGACAAGCACTGACGTTATGGCAGTAGGAATAGGTACGGTGATACCTAACCTGGCGAGCCACTGAAGGCGAAGGAAGGCAGATGGTGCATTAGATCGAAGGAGCCACCACACGGTAATAAGGCTGGTGGTAACAGGTTGAATAAAAAAGAATGAAAGATGCAAGATAGACAAACGGATATACAATACGAATGTGGTTGGCTGTAGATTCCCGGGGAGACTTAGGTTGACATTCCACCAAATCGCTTGTGTATTATCCGAGGGTGGTGTGAAGAGTCTCCGAAAGAGGCAAAACCTGTGTATATGTATGATAAGTCATGAATGTGGAGAAAGCTAGATAAGTATGTAGGGTCATTTGGCACTCGATACTCTCTGCCTACCTCGCAAGGGACTTAGCGTGAATATATATATATGTATGTATTAGTGTGTAACTCACTTGTGCTCTAAAATAAGATCAAAGAAAGAGTGGG
>DVZN01001138.1:0-10774 GCA_018237365.1 Caria ino melicerta
TTACATGATGGCACTAAATAGACTTGGTATGATCTTCGATCTGAGTGATAGTCACGGCTGATTTGATGTTGTTTCAATATAGCAGCTTTTATGTACAATTGTCTTACAGAAAGGATTTTAAATTCAGAATATAATTTATTATATATTTATTATTAAGTATGTATGAAGATAAAGATACATAGTAATATTTGAGACCCCCATTATTATCTGTTCCATAAACAATCTCCACTTGAATTCATTTGATACAACTCCACTCCATGCAACCCCATCCAACGTCACGCAACCCCACCTCCTCTCCCCAATCCTCCCCAACTCCCCTAATCCCTCCGTAACTCAAACTATCTGCCACATCCCACCCTTAACCACGCTACCCCATGGCCCCCACCAATCCCTACCCATCCCCCATTCCACACTAACCTACCTACCTTATTCCAAGTTTCCCTCCCCCACCCCTTTCGTCCCTATCACATCCCAACTTTTAAACATATTTATTTATATAGCCCTAAATATATTATGGGCTTATCACATACGACTAAAATGTAGGTATGTCTTTTCAGATTTTTACATATAATATTACAAAATCAAGAAAAGAAATTTCCAATCTATTCTAAATAGGTACATGCAATTATACGTTCCTTCAAACCCTAAAATAAATAATAAATGAAAACGTGATAATCATAATACGTTAAAAGCATATAAAAGTATAGAATACCTACATACACATTCTGTGCTATTACAGTCCATTGCTGGACGTAGTCTTCCCCCAGTGCAGAGCATAGGAGGGGTTTTACCTATAGTCACTACGCTAGCATAACTTTAATATTTATGAACTAATTGACATGAAACAAATACTAAAAGTTAAGTAAAGCATACCACATCATGCTAGTGAAAACTACATATCAATCGGATGGGCCGTTTCTGAGATTAGCGTCCACAAACGCACAGACAAACAGACAAAAAATCCAATAATCATTATTTTGGGTTCTATTGCGTTTATAAAGGTCCCCAATAATATTTTTTTATATATCTTTCATGTACAGACAGAGATCCGTTACGATTTTATTATATGTATTGATGATGATTTAAGGTCCCCATCATCAGTCCCTTAAACGAACTCCACTGGAGTGGGTGGAGACGAGTAGAGTTAAGTTAAATGACTCCATTTAACTTAACTCCACTTATCTCCACCCTATTCACAATCACCCAACCTTACACACCCCACCCCATTCATCACCCAAACTTTTTCAATCTCCTCGCCCCAAACTTCACCACCTAATCCTCACCCAACAACACCCATTCCCATTACACACCACTCTATCTACTACTCTACCCAATCCATCCCTCCGCACTGGGAGTGGGGTAGACCACTCGTCCCCACCACGCACCATCATTAGTATTTTCAGGAGCTTCATCTTTAATTGAATACGTTTTTAGACTTGTTGAGTAAAAAAATGCGACAGAAAATATTTTGACGTGATAACGTCTGGTAAGTGAATGAAAGCGTGAACCATAATGTCACCTTCCGCCTGCGAGCGAGAACGCAGAACAAGCGACAGAGAGGTACGATTGGCCTAAGAAATTAAGCATGTAACGCATAAAAGTATGGAATTTGGCATATATATTTTTTTATGACGTTGTTATTTAAAATAACCATTCATAATTTGAATTAACAGATGCCATTATTAACGAAGTCGACAACGCATCTGTAGGTCCCTTGATACTAATCGTAGGCGGCGGTGGTCACTTGCAGGCAGCTGTTTACTTATTTATCTTCTTTCACAGTTAAAATGTTTTATTTATTTCGAATATCGTCACCCTCCTCTATCCTCGAAAGGGTAGGCAGAGTAAAAGCAAAGGGTATGTACATATTAGTTTGCGCCCACGTTTAGCCCCAACATTAGGTCCTATGATGTGACGGGTGGCAAGTCTAACGCCAATCGGGCACAAATACTGAGCTGTTCCCCATTAGTGGACTCACGTTACCACACACTGTTTCTAGTTATTTTTTTTTACTTTTTTATTTTATTTACTAGTTAGTCTGTCTGTTCTCAGACCATCTGCTTTTCTGCCAGGCAGCTCCTAAAAGACGAGCCAAAGTCACTAACACCGTAACCTCGGGTAGTTTCGCAGCGGCATGCCCGGAATGGTACCACCAACTTACCTATTCCTGCCACTACGTTGACGTGTTTCGGTTTGGAGAGTAAGGAAGCCAGTAAGCTTACTTTTGTACGAGACCTAACACCCCAGCCTCAGGTTGGTCACGCACCATTACCACCTTTAGAGCCTGGAGGCGGCGTCAATTTATTACCATCAGAAAATCCGTTTGCTTGTTTGCCTTTCAATATATAAAAAAATACTATAGTAGAATGAAAAAAAAAGGATTTAAAGAAAGTGTTGCTATAAAATAAGAAAGGACATGCTCTGATGGTTTCGTCATGTGAAAAGAATGGAAGATTGATGATTAACAAAATAGGTATACGACAAAATTTGTGGATAGCCGGCTGTGTCCGGGGACACCTAGGTTGATACTCTACGACCAAATCTTAACAGCCTAAAGAAGTTTTCACTTCAAAAATCAAGATATCTTAAAATTTCATGTTGTTATATAGTGCCTACTCATAAATAAATAAATACAATTTTATTATATTCATATACACATAAGCATATACTCTGTACATAGTTATAATTCTATTTTGTTACTTTAGTTTAAATCTAATATTTACTATTTGTATTGTAATATTCCATCTTCGAAATTATGTTATCTTTTCATTACCATTAACAATCTGTTTACTAGTCCAATGGACATTATTTAATCATGTAACTAGTGATTAAGCAATTAGTCAATAAGTCATTTAATATTGTTTACAAATCCCATGCTCTTTGTCATATAATATACTTTGTTTTAGATTGTAAGTTAGTTACCATTTCAATTTCAAGTAGTAAAGACATATTGCGCTGTATCAGTAGCTTAAAGTTAATATAGTCAATAAATAAATAATATATATATATTTTAAAAGCATTCTATCACTGGCCACATAACAAATTTGGCGCAGTCGGTAGGATTGTGCGCTCAGTAGCGTATAGACAAAGTAAAAACGTGAATCTTGAAGAGACAAAAATCGCTAATAAAAGAAGCACGGTAGCCGAAGGCTTTTGATAAACTTTGCCGAACCTACACAATGAGAAGCACAATATACATTTTATTGTTGTGGTAAGTGGTTAGACTTTGCTCTGTTCTATTTTCCTTGTTATTATATATATTTAAGCTATATTATTAATATTCCAAAATGTCGAATACCTTGTGATATCTCTTGTGAATCTAAAATCGTAGAAATGCCTCTTACTACTCTCCTATCACTTATTCCAGACTTTGACACTAAAGACAATTACGAAGTATATAGATACATACGTTCATGTGATGCTGCATTTAATCTAGCAAATATCACTCAACGACACGTAATTCTGACTTACGCCTTAAACAAAATCACAGGTCCCTGTTCTGCGGATGTTCATGCTAAGCAATTCACGAATTGGATATAATTAAAAACTTTCCTAATACAAAAATTCTCACAAACAAAGACCCTAGCACACCTAAACCTAGAGTTGCAATCGATGTACCAAACACCAAACGAAACGATTACAGATTACTATCACCGCGTAGAACTTTGTCGTGGTAAAATACTAGAAAAATTAAACACCGAAATATGTGATAATACGCTAATAGGTCGTCTTGCCACCACCGAAGAAACAGCCCTTAACGTTTTTATTAACGGACTTAATTCAGATATAGGGGTTATGTTACGGACAAAAGAGTTTAATAATTTTTCCGAGGCTGGACGTTTCGCCCTACATGAAGATAAGATTAGAGCCATGAACAACGCACGTCAAGCACTGTTTAGGTTGCCTACCTCGCGTCCTTTGAATACGACAAACCGACCACCTATTCGCACCGTTTTTGAAAATCCGCGTCGTGAAATTACTTATTCTCAGTATCGACATATAGCCCCAGTACAACACGATAAACATCCTTATTCAATGCACAAGGACTCTAAAATATGTTCATATTGTAAAAACGTTGGACACGTAATAGCTGAATGTCGCAAAAGAGTTTATAATAATAATTTAAGAAATCAACGTGCTCTCCCGGCACCCCCAGCAAAAGTTGGTAATTTAAACTACTGGGCGACCAACGAGGCGGGCAACTCATTGGGAATCGCTACTTGCCCAGACACTCTCACCTTAACCGAGGACCTCGACAAACCTCGCATTTAGGATATAATAAAAACAATGTCACAGGGGATAATACATCTCTAGTTAATACACCAGTCTATCGGAGACAATTTACAGATGTATGTGTACAAACATCCCCTTTAGAAAATAGTAAAATTAATATATCTTTAAATAACCCAACTGTCAATCGGAGACAATTTAGACACATAGGTATTCAAACTGAAAACTCTGAAATAAAAAGTTCACACGGAACCCACGAACAGGGTAACCAGCCCCAAACCCTCGGTTTCTCACTAGAATCTACTGAAGCGACTCAATCTAGTTTATACAGAACCCACGAACAGGGTAACCAGCCCCAAACTCTCGGTTCTGTCACAGAATCTACTAATTCATTCAAAACTAAGGAATTTATAAAGCCGAAAAAAAAGATCAAATATAATATGCGTACCAAATCAAAACCTAAATTAAAATCTGCTTTTAAACTTAAAGATAAGCCAGTCACCGAATCCTACAATATAAAATCATTAAATATTCCTCCTGAAAATTTACTACATTGCAATTTCCACGTTAATGGTCAGCCACTCACTCTGTTAATTGATACCGGTGCCGCCATTTCTGTCATTCGTAAGGATAGAATAGGCAACAACCCGATTGACTCCAAAAATAAAGTATCTATAATCGGTGTCTCAAATACAAAATCTACCATCCAAACTTATGGTACATCTGAAATATCTCTCGACCGATTTCCTACACATAAATTTCACATCGCCGACATAAATATCGTCGCAGATGGTATTTTAGGTAACGATTTTATGTCAAAATTTAATGTTCATATCTATGTACAATCAAAAACTATGCGAATCCGCGATATCTCATATAAACTCTTCTTTTTGGGTGAAGAGCACAGTAAACAAGTAACACATAAACAAATTATACCAAAACGCTCCGAAACAGTAATTAGCTGCTACAGCGACGTAATCATTAATGGTACCGCTATTACCGATAAACAAATGATAAGCGAACATCTCACTATTCCTAACGCGCTTGTTAATGTTAAAAATAATACTTTCTTGATAACATGTATAAACTCCAGTAACGATGACCAGTATATCAATTTCCCAATTATTTCTAGAATGAAATCCTTTATAGAGTTAAAAGATAGCTTTCAAATCAATTCCGTGAATACAAACACTTCAATTCACCAAAACACATACAACTACGACAAAATAGACAAATTAATAAGACGAAACCATTTGAATCAGGAAGAATGTGAATCTCTTAATAAAATTATATACAATTATGCTGACATATTTTACACTGAAGGTGATAAACTAACATTTACGAACCACACTAAACACACCATTCCTACTACATCAGAAACACCTATTAATACAAAGACATACCGATTTCCCTATGTACACCAGCAAGAAGTAAAAACCCAAGTAGACAAAATGTTAGATGAAAACATAATACGTCCCAGTACATCACCATGGAGTAGCCCGATTTGGGTTGTCCCTAAAAAATCAGACGCCTCTGGAAAACAAAAATGGAGAGTCGTGATAGATTACCGCAAATTAAATGATATAACTATCGGCGATAGCTACCCCTTGCCTAATATAACCGACATATTAGATAAGCTAGGACACTCCATCTACTTCACTACACTAGACCTTGCCTCTGGTTTTCATCAAATAGAACTTAACTCTAAAGATACAGCAAAAACCGCCTTTAACACACCTTACGGCCACTATGAATTTTTACGAATGCTATTTGGTTTAAAAAATGCCCCTGCTACGTTTCAACGTGCTATGGATAGCGTTCTCTACGAGCTACAGGGTGAACGATGTTTTGTTTACCTAGATGATATCGTGGTATTTGCTTCCAGTCTGCAAGAACACGAACAAAAACTAACTGAAGTTTTTGACCGACTCAGAAAACATAGTTTAAAAGTTCAGCCTGACAAGTGCGAATTTCTTAGGAAAGAAGTAGCCTATTTAGGACATGTTATATCAAATGAAGGTGTCAAACCCAATCCAGATAAAGTGCAAGCTGTAAAAGACTTCCCAGTTCCCAAATCATGTACAGACATTAAATCTTTTCTAGGTCTTGCTGGCTACTACCGTCGCTTTATAGCTAACTTTAGTCAGATAACTAAGCCTATGACAAGCCTCCTTAAGAAAGATGTCCCATTTATATGGGGTGAGTCTCAAAAAAACGCTTTCGATAAATGCAAAGAAATACTTACTACTACTCCTATTTTACAATACCCCGATTTTAGTAGAGAATTTATTCTCACTACAGATGCTTCGATACACGCCGTCGGTGCTATACTCTCTCAAGGAGAAGTTGGCAAGGATTTACCAATAGCATACGCTTCTCGTACTCTAAACAAAGCCGAATCAAACTATTCCACAATCGAACGCGAACTTTTAGCGATCGTATGGGCTGTTAAACACTTCCGCCCCTATCTATTTGGAAGAAAATTCAAAATTCTTACCGATCACAAACCTCTCACATGGCTATTTTCGATAAAAGACCCAGGTAGTCGACTCGTGAGATGGAGGTTAAAATTGGAAGAATACGATTACGAGATTGTCTATAAAGCAGGAAAAATAAATACCAATGCAGACGCACTATCTCGTCCACCAATCCTTAATTCCAATATTGTTGATTTAACTACAGACAATTCAAACGAAAGTAGCCCTAATGACTATTTACAACTAAACTATGAACACTACATTTCTCAAGACCGATCTTTCGACAGCCCCAAACTAAAGATATCTCCCGATAATATTCTAGATATTAAACATAAGAATATATACATACCTATTTCGTGCCAAAACTGTGACCAAAACAACATTTTTCAAGAAGCTATACACTCTTGCTCCCAAGTAGAACCTTACTTGGAAAAGGTTAAATCACTGTACGACGCTGATCTAGTAATATCAAACGAAAATCAAAACCTTTTCTTTTGCCCTACGAGACCTAACCATTTCGACCCATGGGACTCGGAAAGTTATTTCAAATCTTTATTATCATGTCTTCAACAGAATAGTATCCAAAGTCTCTTTGTACCCGATTTGAAAAATGACATTACCTGTAAATTACGAGGTAATGAACAGTTATGTATCTCAGCATATTTAGCAGAATTATATGATTGTGAAATTACAATTTGCCAAAATAATATCAAGTATCCGAAGCCTGAGGAAATTCCTGACATTTTAAAAACCTATCACGATGAACCCTTATCAGGTCATCGAGGTGTTGTAGAAACCACGAGAAAAATCCGTGAAGAATATTTCTGGAAAGGTATGACCAACGATATAAAAAATTACGTTGAAACATGCCTCACGTGCCAGCGTAACAAAATTCAAAGGAAAAACTTACAAGCACCTATGGTTATAACGTCACAATCCACAGAACCTTTCGAAAGGGTTTCCATGGATCTCGTCTCCTACTCCGATATCAGTGATAATAATAATAAATACGTTTTAACTCTTCAAGATGACTTAACTCGATTTGTGCAGGCATACCCAATTGCTGATAAAGAAGCTATATAAGATAAAAACTATTTCATTTCTGTCAACATTACGGGATACCTAAAAGATTTTATTCCGATCAGGGTACCGAATTCACCAATAATGTTTTGAAACAATTGACTAAATTCTTAGGTTCTAATCATACGTTTAATACGGCATACCATCCCCAAACAAACGGTGCTCTTGAAAGGTTTCACGCTACTCTACGTGACCATATACGTATGTATCATAGCCGCCGTTTAAAGAACTGGGATAAAATCATACCTTTCGCAATTATGTGTTACAACACATCAGTAAACCATTCCACTAACTATACACCTCATGAATTGTTATTTGGGTACAAACCACGTCACTTTTACTCCATGAAAAATATACCTGACTATACAACTTGTGACTATTTAAAAGACTTAAATGAACGTCTCAGAGTAGCCAGAGATTCAGCTTTAAGAAATCTTCAGACTATGAAAGAAAAAGCTAAATACAGGTACGACAGCCAAATAAAAAATATTATACAATATAAAGTGGGAAGTAAAGTAATGCTGCGCGTTCCAAATCCAAATAATCTAGACCCGAAATGGGATGGACCTTTTGAAATAATACGTGTTGGTTTTAACCATAATTATGTAATACAAAAGTCGAATCGGAATCAACTCGTGCATGCGAATCGTCTTCGACCATACCATATGCATGAAACATTAGTTTAATAAAAGTCAACTTATTTTTCTTACTTTCAGTCAAAACATGTAAATAGTTACTTAGAAATAATTATATTTACAGGGTCGGCTCCTCTACAGCAACCCATACCCCTAATTCCTTAGAAACATTAAATAATACATTATATTTAAATAACCCTTATGTTAGTTTCGTGATTATGTCAATTTTAAAACTTATTTTTTATATTATGATATACAAATTATATACATATCTAAAAAGATTCTTAAGAAATAGAAACAACTCATTAAAAGATCTTAACACAAATCCTTCTCCTGTTTCAGTACAACAACGGGAACCGTTGCCAATATAAACCAAATTATCAACAAATTACCAACTCACGCTAGCCTTTTCTATAAAGAAGAAGGAACAATTTCGATATCTGATGAGTCATGGAAACTTATAATATACCGAGACCTCAAACCTCTATTCTTGGCACAAGAATCCCTTTTACGCCTTTCTGCTAATTTTCAACAGCTTACTTCAAAATATGCGTCTCTTCCAAACGTATTTTCAACAAAATCATACTTGAAAATAAATTTAGAGAAAATCGATAATAGGTTATCTGAATTAAATATGTATCTTGGTAAGAACTCTAAACAGAAAAGGGAACTGTTAGATGGCCTAAGTACATTATTAAAATATCTCATAGGCACTCCAGATGCCAAAGATGCGAAACACTACGACGAATGTATCGATTTATTAGAAAAACGTGAATTAGACCTTACATCTTTAATGCAAAAACAAGTACAAATAATCTCATCAACAGTTAAAAATTTCAATGATACGATTCACAAAATTAAACTAGATGAACAAATTATTAACGAAAATATTGATAGATTGAACAATTATCTGAGTGAATCAGATAAACTTATATTTGACGTTAGAGCAAGTGAAGATGTTTCCTCCATCTCTGTACAGATTCTCGAAACAATAACAAATTTAGAATACGAAATTAACGATGTCCTTACAAGTATATTATTTGCCAAAGCTAACATTATACACCCCTCAATCATATCTCTTAATAAATTGCACCAAGAATTACTTCTGTCCAATCACGCTAGAACGAACAAACAACTAGTCCTTCCTGTTACAATCAACAATATTAATAATATATTAGACTCCTCCCAACTATCTGCTTATGTATATTCTGACCGGCTAATTTATATATTAGATTTCCCACTGGTAAAATCCGAATCCTTAACACTCTACCACTTATATTCAATTCCTATTAAACATCCTAATTCCTCTTTTTACACAACTATCCTACCAGAGCACAAGTTTTTAGCCACGAACCCCAGCGGTGAACTATACATCTCAGCGAGTTCATTAGACAACTGCAAAGTTTTCGCCGAGAAAAGGAGCGTTTGCAACGACTTCGTCATCTACGACTCCGATACACGTCCTATATGTGAACTGCAAGTACTGTTTAGCGTTTCAAAAACTATTCCAAGCACATGCACAATTTCTACATTCGCTGCACAAATTAACACGTTTCAGCCGCTAAACGACAACAGATGGCTCTACATTCTTACAAACTCAACGCCGTGTATCCTTCAATGCGAAAACGAAGTATCTCATCACAGCATACAAGGATCTGGAATAATAACATTACCAGAAAACTGCAAACTTCACACTGGATATAGTACCTTATCTGCACATAAAACCAAAAGAGAAAATACTACTTTTCCAATCATAATTCCTGAAATAAATATTCAAGACTGCATTGAAGAAAATAAAAACTTACAGGTACCAAGTCTACTACCCATTTCTATCAACGAAATTCCTTTAGACTCTTTAAATTATATCAAACACCAATTGGACAATCATAACGAAGAAATCAAAATGTTCAAAAAGAAGTCCTTCATAGAAAAAAACCAGAACGGTTTTTCCTGGTTCTCTTTTATAGCAGGAACTGTTATGTTTCTACTGGTTCTGTATGTACTCTTCAAAAAGTTTTTCCGACGTCACCGACGACATTCTTCACACGAGGACAATCATTGTATCCAAATCTTCAACAACTGCCTTAATTCACCATCACGACGAAGAACTACATATGTTCAAGCTATACCAATGACCACAGTTCGTACTCCAACCCCAGGTGTAACAACATGTATCTCTGAAGATGAAGACGATGCCTTAAATGTTACCCAAAGATCGGACGCTAACGCCCAATCTTTATTCTAAGAGGGGAGGTGTTATATAGTGCCTACTCATAATAAATAAATACAATTTTATTATATTCATATACACATAAGCATATACTCTGTACATAGTTATAATTCTATTTTGTT